>JAPSES010098761.1:0-19938 GCA_029822895.1 Maxillicosta whitleyi | reverse complement strand
ACCCCCCCCACGACCCCGAAAGGGACTAAGCGGTTGAAAATGGATGGATGGATGTAGTGACAACTGTGCACGAAAGGGTTAAAACAAACAAAAACAAAATCTTGGTGGACTTTTTGTGCATATGTAAGCGGGTACAATGAAATAAACTTTAATTCCTGCAGCATTAAAGCTTCTATATTTATCATTGGCTATGAGTTGATGTAACTGTGATAAATTTGGGGTTTGGTCAGTTTCAGGGTTCCTTTGCCTATGGTATCTTGATTTGCTTTTCCTGGGCTTGTGTGTACACTCATTCCACGCATTCACAGATCACATCCATATGTTTCAGGGCCAGAGCCTCCTCTCAGTAATCCTCCAGAGCAGCTCTCAGATCCAGGTCTGATTTCTCTGCTGAGATCAGAGCTTGGGCTTTCGTCCCCTGACCTCTTCTCCATGACTGTCACCGACTACGACATTAAGCCTGATGTAAGGAAATGTCCTCTGTGTATTCCTGTGGCTGTTCTCTCTGTGTTGCATGCATGCTTATTTTAGCAACTCATGGCTACATCTGGAATAGGTCTAGTTACACAGCTGTGCAGAATGAAGCTAAAGTTGAAGGCTTGTCCTGTTCTTAATTTAAAGTTTTTTCCTGCCTTTATTGCATGAAGCCAAATCCTGTTGATGCTTTATATGTAATGTTAGTCAGATAACGCATACAAAAAAATGAATTGGCATGTTTAGCTGGGATTTGTGTTTATCTTTCCATCAGAGAGTCTTTGAGGCTCCTCCTTCAAGCTATGCTCTGTTTGAGTACATTGATAACTTTCCATCCAGACGTTCAGAAAAAGAGAAAGAAAGGAAAAGTCCACCAGTCTGCTCCAAAGATGCACAACATCCTGGAACTGAGAATTCACTGCTCAGGTAGAGTAAAGACCTCCAGTCTTCTTTGCCTGAAAAACCCCTGGTTAACAATGCTACACAAATATGGTTTTCATGGACATGTAGGTTCATGTCAAAGAGGAGGCTGCTGCTCATCTCTGCTCCCTCTGAGGATGACTACTCCTTCCAGCAGCAGCTCTCTGCTCTCAGTGGACAGGACTGTCAGTTAGGTGAGTAACATTATACAGTTTGAACAATACTCTATACTCTATAAAAAAAAAAAAAAAAAAAAATCAGGCTTCACTACTACTATAGTATAGTATAGTATAGCATAAAATAGTATAGCATAGCATAGTATAGCACAGCATAGCTTAGCATAGCATAGCATAGCATAGTATAGCATAGCATAGTATAGTATAGCGTAGCATAGCATAGCATAGCATAGTATAGTATAGCATAGTATAGCATAGCATAGTATAGTATAGTATAGCATAGCATAGTATAGCATAAAATAGTATAGCATAGCATAGTATAGTATAGCATAGTATAGCATAGCTTAACATAGCATAGCATAGCATAGCATAGCATAGCATAGTATAGCATAGTATAGTATGGTATAGTATAGCACAGCATATCTTAGCATAGCATAGCATAGCATAGCATAGCATAGCATACCTATAATAGTATATTTCCATGCTGTAAAGTTCTATCATATGGCAACACTGACTGTTTTATTGTACAGTATATTGTTCCTACATTAATTTACTCATTGTTACGTCAGAGGTCATGGTAAAATAAGCATGGTTATGTCTTTGTACAGGTATTCGTCACTTTGCCATGTTGAAGCTGACTGGAGTTGGAGACAAAGCCTCAGGAACTGTCCAACTGTTTCCACTGAATGGTGAGTCAAAGTACGGGACAGCTGAAAGGACAGTTATGAAAAGGCAGTAGCACATTATTAATTCTATATTTCTGTTTGCAGTCTTTACTGCAGCTTTCGTAGCTAATAAAATTGATAAACATATGTATAAATGGTGATACAATTCAAGCAGAATCATAAAATTATTTGTCTCTTTGCTGCTCTTTGCTTTTGACCAGAGTTCATATTTTTTTCTAAGTTAGGTGCCATGGGGTAAAGTGGAAGAGGCATGTCTTCAGCTCTCTTTATCAAAGTGAAAACAAATTTTGCAAAGTAATTCCAATTAATTAAACATATCTGAGTATACCTTTTTATAGGCACTGTATGATGTTAGGTAGAAACATCACGTTTTCACTGATGTGTAGTGTTAAAAAATGGACAAATAAACATCATTATTTTACTCTACTACACATTTGTACATTGAATCACTATATGAATTCTTCAGTTATTATAAAAATAAATGCTTTGATAGGTCACAGGGACCTTGAGCTTTTACAATTCATCCCAAAATCTAATCAGTTCAAGTAAAAAGTCTCCTAAAAAAAATTCCTGTCACACTATTTCTTAAGATGTCATGCAACTTGTACCCTTCACGACAAAATTGGTGTCTCCTTGGTGACAGGTCACTTAACCCACTTTTCACAGTAGATACAGCAATGAATTATGGTCCGTGGGTGGAGGAGATTTGATTTGCAGAACATTCACCACATCTGACAATCATATCTAGGTCAAGTGTAAAACCGCAGATGGCTCTCAAAAAATTAACACGTATTATTTTTCTTAAAACAGTTGTCATTGATGCTTTTACATCTGGTCTAAATGTGGTCATCTGGAACTAGTGTTGAAACATGTCTGGATCAAAATAGGACCAGTGATGGTCATTGAAATCGGGCTGTGTCACGGGCCATATGTGGTAAATATTCTGTCTACCAGAGCTGGCCCATAATTCATTACTGTATCTGAGCCAAGTGAAAGAGAAAGATCGAGGCCAGACTTATTTTATGTGATGTACGGACAACATGAAAACATCTGGTCTTACCTATTGCCATACAGAAGCACAGTAAAGTACAGTTAGATGCAGAGATGTTACTCAGGTGAAGATCACCATTTAGTTTCCACTTCTTCCAGGTCACAGCCAGAGTGAAATAGAGGCTTTACCAAGAGACACAGTCAACAATCTGAGAGAGCAGCTGAAGATCAGTAAAGACTATTTCAGTATGCTGGTGGTGGGGAAGGACAGCGACGTCAAGGCATGGTTTCCATCACCCATGTGGTCCTTGGATAGTATCTACGACCTGGTGGACTCCATGGATCTACGTCTGCAGGAGGAGAACCTGCAGAGGAGACTGGGAATCCAATGCCCTGACGACAGAGGAAGAGGAGGCAGCGAAGGGGGGCATTATCATGGTTTTGACGGAGAAGGGGCAGAGGAGGGTTATTTCTATCATCAGCCAGACGAATGAGAAGACAGAGAGGAGGGCAAAGGAAGTATACAGATTCTTTAAATTCTTTATGAGAAATGCAGGTGAAGTAGAACAATATGAACACTTGGATTACACACGAGCAGTGGAATCAACAAAAACCTCCAGAGATCATGTGTAGGGCTCACAGCGTTGTGTTTATGAAATCTAAATCGAAACCATCTGCTAGATACTTGTATGTTGTATTGGATGTTTCGTGTTTATATGCAATAAAGTTCAAAAGTGGAGCCAAAAGAGTGGAATGTTTTACTTGATAAAAGCACTTTTTTTTTTTTTTAAATATATATAATTGCATCCACAGATGCATAAGACAAGTGTCCACCCAATGTCACTTTTGGCAGCACCTCAGTCTTTTCTTATCCAAACAAATTCATACATGAAAATGTAGAAATGGAAAGTCGCTGGGTTGTGTTTAAACAAAAAAAAAAAATCTTTTCTTTTCTTTTCACTCAGAGCTAAACATCTGTTTTATTAAAAAGCTTAAAATCAGTTCACAGATATTTCTGTGTCAGTAAAAAACAAAAACTTCTTGATTTTCTTTTTCATTCCTCTCATCCCTGAGGATAGTCTTTATGATGTTTCTTTGAACTGCACGGATTCCTTTGTCTGCAAAGTCATTGAAAGCAACAATACAAATGCCCAAAAACTCTACCAGAAAGCCTGATTCAATGGAACTGTCCTATTAGTATCATTTGGTTTTGTCAGAGTTGTTGCAACACATGAAAAGGGTTATATAAACAAAGACATATAATTCCACAACAAAAGAGATTTTATTTAATTTTTTTCCCCACAATTCAGAGCTTTTTGTATCACTGGATCCATTCCAAGGTCCAGGAAAGAGACTTATGAGCAGTTTCAACATAGCTGGAACTACCACAAGGCAATGTCCAGCCAAATAATTAGGATTAGATAATATGTACAGTAGATTAGGTTACTCTGTCACAGGAAAACAAAAGAAGCAGGACATGCATACGACCAATTTAGACCTTCAGTTGCTCCGTAGTGAATATGGAAACACTGTCATCTTCTACAACATTGATTCACCTGTAAAACCCTTGGAGTTGGATAAATGACACGATGGAGAAACTTGGTTTATGTTCAGTTAATGATGTACTTTGCTGAAATGGTCTTGTTTTTCCCTAAGTTTTTTGTGTTTCTGATATAATAACCCTCAACTTTTATGAACATCTACATGATCAGTGAATTAAATATAAGAAAATACCTGAGAAAAACCTAAATACACAGGACAATGTCATAATAAATGGATATAAATGATGTAAGAAAAGCTAAATATAAAGGAAAATAATATTTTGTAACTGCCACAGAAGTAGCACGGGGTCTTTATGGGTTAAACCTTATTCACAATTTTTTCTACTTTTTAAGCTTGTTACAATAACTCAAAGCAAAGGTCTCATATATGAAATTGAATGGAAATTATAAAAAATATGATTTCTGCTAAAGAAGAAGAAGAAGAAGAAGAAGATGTACTGAATGAAAAAATATTCAGAAAGTAAGACACAGGCACAGAGTTCAAGATGGCAGCCAGCCTTCAACAACACCAGAGCCATCCTCAGCTTTTATTAATAACACGGTTCATACTATTAATAAATCAAACAGCAGGAGTATTGCCCCCAGGAATATGATACATTTAGGAATATAATATCACAACAAAAGTCATCAAAATATTAAGAAGACACCAGATAAAAAGCATTATACCAACAGTTATTCAAAAGAATTGTTATTATTTTTTATTCTATTCCCTCCAAAATGTATGCCCAAATAACTACAGCGAAGATGGTAATTATAATAAATGCAGGTTCTTTTTTTCTTTGTGTTGAATTTCATTTCTCTATTTTTTGTGTGTAGATCATCACCACACCCCTTACACATATTTCGCCCTTTATAAGTAAAGATTTAAAAAATTCATGACATTTTTTAACTTTGACCTACTTTTCCCAAAATATAAAATTTGTTTAGGGACACTGGTAATCTATAAACCAAATTTGGTATGAATTCACCCGATAGTTTTGCTGCTAGAATGTTAACAAAGGACACAAACTGAACCAAAAACAAAGTCCCCTGCCTTCCCTTCGGGGGGGTGGGGGACATTTACTCCAACAGACAGCAGGTTTCCAGACGTAGAACCTGATTGAAATCCTCTGGAATGTGGTCTAGAGGAAGATGGATGGTCCGAGGCAAAGCGTCAAATAAAGCCAAGCTGTTTGCACTGTTGCACCACGACTGGTGAAAGACTGACGGAGAACATGATGTGTTGTGAAATGTGACTTAAATCTGGGTTATCCTGCTCAGTACGACGTCGAAAATGCTTTAATTGAATGAAATGCAAATGAATGTGACTAAAAGGAGTTAAAGACAGAACTCAGCGGCACTGATAGTTCATGGACAATGTAAGAACCATAACATGAGAATAGTAAGTTAATTTTTTTTTTTTTTTTGCCATTTGACGCAAAAACCTGTTATAATTAAATCTTCTGTCATTCACATTAGATTCATGTTACTATGACTATGACCAAATAATGTTTATTTTATTTAATATGCTCATGTTAGAAATACGTTATGACATATGAGTTCTGAAATGGAGGATTTTGGTTCCTTGTGAGTGTTTCCCCTCTGGACTTATTTTGAGGGGACACGAAGAAGAGGGGTGCTCGCCAAGTCGCCTTGTAAGTTGTCTCCTTGGTTGTGAAAATAAAAAGGAAGTAAATTGCTGACTGTAATCTGTCTTCCTTTGTACCCACGAGCCCAATTGAAAGTCACTGGCATAAATTAAGGTTACATTATCTTGTCTACAGTTCATAAAGGGTAGAAGGAAGGCCACTACAGACAAGATTTTAATAAAAAATCTGTCACATTTGGTATTATAATGTATGTTCTTCCATCCTATCTTCCTCATCTTCTGTAATTCAAGGGTTTCCTAACAATACAAATCAAATCAATTAGACTAAATTGGATTCAATACAATTTGATAAGGCAGCAATAGAATGAAGCGCAAGAAAACATGGATGCACAAAAAAAACATCAACTAAACAATACAACTAATAATAATAATAAGTAATAAAACCCTATTGGCTACTTACATATTTACAGAAGAAGTAGAAGTACAGAATGTCAGGCTGAATATTGAAACAAGACCAAAGCTACTATACCCATTTCTTTGCTTTAGTCTGACATGTATCACACATGACACATTTCTACCACACTCATTTATCTTTGTAGTGTTGCAGGGGAAACATGTCTCACAAAAAAATAATGCCCTGTTGACCGAGCACTGACTGATTGAGCATCAGTTGTTGGGCACAGAGGGAAACTGCAGGGTATTTGCTAGGGTTAGGCAAATCCTGAGATCAAAACACAGATAACCGAGGCTGTGACACATGAACAGACACACAACTACACATACCACACAGAGAGGAAGTAGTCAGTTGTAGTCGATGCTTATGTCACCAATAGAACCGGACTATATATTTCTCCACACACAAACACACATGCTCACTATCTACAGCTATTTTTCCTCTCTTCGACAGCACTGATAAACCAAACAAACACTCTCGCTATCACTTTATCCAATAGCCATTTGGACATAGCAGAGGTGGCTGCATCTGCTGTCCTGCACAATGGTGAGTATACTTTTATTACCAGCACAAAGTCTTTATAACCTCCTAAATAAGAAGTGTAGGCTCGTATGGTCTTTGTATTAGTTAATGGGAATAAGCTGTGACTGGAACTGATCAATATACAAATTTTTACACTATTTACTTATTGAAGGAAGAAGAAATTTTTGTTCATAAGGAAAGATTATTCAGTTGATTAAGTCCTTAACTAAACACAAGTTGAATTGTAAACTAACTGATGCGTTTAGAGGGCTTTGAACATGCTGGTTAAGACTATATAACTATCTTTTTTGTCTCTGTCTAGCGTGTTAAAATGAGAGAAGTCACTCTTAAGGTTAGGGTTTTTTTTTTTTTACATTTGGATTGTGTCAGCTAGATTTTGCAAGACAATTGTAGCCTTGGATTTTCATCACTCTGGAAATAGAAAACATGGTTCCTCTTTGGTTTGAACAGAAAGTCTTACCACTCTGTCCACTGTTTCCCAGCAGGACACTGAGTTAAAAAAAAAAAAGCACTTTTTGGCCAATTAGTTGCATGGACAGCATCATGTTTAGATATTTTAAGTAAACAGAGGAACTATAAATACTTTACACTTACTGCATCCATTAGATAAGGCTGCAGCTCTTACTTCTCCATATGAATTCCCAAATGCTTGTTGTTGGAGTAACTTGATCCATTAAAACTGTTTAAGTGGAAAAATTATATATATTAAAATTATATTATATATATAAACCTTAATTTATTCCAAATATATATTACTTGGATAAACCTTACTGTAACCAACGCAATTTAATCATTTAAATCTTAAACCTAACATGGTTTGCCTGAACTTTTTTCTTCTTCTTACTATAAAAAGGTTAGAAAATATGCTGTGAGTGAGTCTGATAACCCATTTTTTCATAGAACTTCTTTCCAGATTTTCATTTGCAATTCACTGCATGTTATGATTCTGCTAAAATGGCTCTTTCTCCAGTTTGTGGTACAGGTGTGTGTACAGGAAATTACCGTAATGACCCGGTAAAACTTATAAAACACAATCTCCAATTGCATCAAAAAAAGTGAAAGAGTTACAGACATCCAAACTACATATGTGCGGGATGTGGCAGCAATTACACAACAGGTTTTAAAGAGTTAAAAACAAAGGATTCCATGCAGGTTAGAACTATAACGATATAAGATGTATTATCCAAAACATTTAAAAAGCCAGTATGTGAAACTACCGGTGTTTCCAAAATCGGGCAACTTTTTCAGGTTTTCACAGAATTGCAACTGTACAAATACATGAGAAGCACTTTTTTTGCAACCCGCCTGATGAGGAACATATTGAGTAATTTTAGTTTACTGTGGTTAAGAAACAGGGAACTTTGATGTTTCTTTTCCTTTCATTTATATGCAAACATATTTTAACACATTTCACTTTAACACCACTGTTAAATGTTACTGACACCACCAAAGTAAAGCATCACTTCACCCACAACGTCTTATTTTACATATCAGTTAAACTTAAAACATGCACAGTGTTACTTTCACTGCAACACTCCTGATTAAATGTACTGAATGGACAGTAGTTTCAATTGATTAAACCATGAAAGTTCCGAAAATTTTAAGTCAGTCGTTAAGTAAAATCTATGTCTTTTAATTTATAACAATTTCTTGCAATAAATCCTTTATTACTCTTAAAGCGGTGGAATGCTTAATCATATTGAAAATATCAGTATCAGTATAAGGAGAAGTGAAGAAGAAGATTATGGTGTAGAAACTGTTTTGTCTATGTCACAGCACAGAATTTTTTTTTACACAATATTATAGTGTGTGGACTGCAATTCTTTTAAAACAAACACAGTGCCAGATGTATTAGACTGTATAGTTATTTTAGTTGCCTTAAGCGCTTAGTTACATTTACTTATGATAGTGGCCGTGGTTAAATATTGAAAGTGTGAATAGGGACTTTCATGATAAGATGTTAAATATTTAACCAAAACCACAATCCTTCCCTGTGACGCTGGAATGTAATAATTAGTTTAACACAGAGACCGATTACATGTCCAAAATTATACATGAATGGATTATTCTGACTCAACGCCTCCAATATATGACATATTCTTGCAGATTGAACGCAAAAAAGATGGATGCAGAGTTCATGCACAAAAAAAAGGCCCACTTTGACTTTCTCCTGACACATAAATCCTCTACATTTTTTTAATTAACACAACTACTATCATTATTAAACATATTATTATGGAAACATTATCATATTTAACTTAAAATCGAGGTGGCCATGATTTACTTCAAGAGATATTAGAGTAAAGGTGATATCTCCTGTGTTTCAACTTCTTGTTTAGCTTCATCCAGTGAATGTTTCCCATGTGCAGATTTTGCTTGTTTTATTTCAGAATGTAGCAGAAGCTGCGTCCTCATACTCTTATCTCCACTTCCTGGTTAGGTGTCTGACTTCAGTCAAACCAGCCTCATTATAATAGGTGTGGCTGGTAATGTGGCCAGTTCACACACTTTGCAAATCAGCTAGACAGCTGGTATTATAGACAAAAATTCACATTTTCCTTACATTTAGGTGAAACGTGGATTATGATGCAGCTCTACATAATTAAAGCACAGCCAGATTCAGAAGTCAGAAAAATTTAACAATAACAACTGAAAATACATTTTGTTTTATGTTTACATTGGAAAATCTGATTATAATAAAGTGATGTCGGGGTTCCTTTGCTATATGGAAAAGTACAGAATTTGATTTCAGTACTTTCCAAGTCTGGGTCAATATATAGAAACTGTATGAAGTATTGACACAGTGGTAAAATGTGCTTAAAATGTGGACTTTTAAAAAAATAAACACATACAAGCAGAATGCCTTTGATTATGTGTGGAGCTTCAGCTGGAAACAATATCATACATGGTCAGGATGTGATGCGCTGTACGTGTAACTGTTGGATTTATTTAATCACATAACAATAAACATCTGCCTCTTTGAACTCTATCTCCAGAAATTACTGGGAATTTGAGTCTGGAAAAGTCTGGAATTCTGAATCGGAAAACATGTAAAATATTGATGGCGAAGATGAACCAGGAAGTGTGCACCTGATAATAAAGTTAGGATTCAAAACACCAACCTTTTTACCACTTGATTTACAGCCACATGCAGATCAAGGGGAGGAATGTCAGGTAAACTGATGGGACCACAGGACATCTGTACCTGGAAACCCTTGTGAGGCAGCCAGGGCTCAGGAGGGAGAGCAGGTCATGTAATAACCAAAGGGTTGGCAGTTCAAATCCTACACTGAAAAAAAGCTAAATCTTATTCTCATGGTTCAAAATATCTCATCATAATTAAAATAAAACATAATCAACTAAAGAATAATTTCTTTGTGAGATATAAGACAATAGATTTTGCTAATCTTATTTCAAGAAATCTTGCCAAGATCATTTTCACTTGCTCCATTGGCAGATTTTTTTTTTTAAATTGAGAAAAAAACTAAAACAAAATAACAACTAGAAAAAAAGTACTCAGACAGCGCAGACCTCCGCCACGCAATGTAATTGCCCTATCTCACAATGGTGAAAAAATATTTTTTAAAAATCCCGGATCCAGACGGTGATCCGGATCACCTCCAAAAAGTAATCGCTTCCAGATCTCGCCATTACCAACCTATCCTATTTTTATTATATTTTTTTCTTTGAGTGTCCAAAAAAGCGCTATATAAGTTTGATGTATTATTATTTATTATCCTGAAAATTTCATCAAAATCCAACCATAACTTTTCGAGTTATGTTGTACACAAACCAACAAACAAATAAACGCCGGCAAAAACATAACCTCCTTGGCGGAGGTAATAAATAAATAAATGTATTTATTTATTTATTTACAGATGTTGTACTGTAGTTATCTGTAGATGAGACAGGGAACGCCTTGATATAATATATTTTCATAGTTTCTGTTCCTGTGTGTTTGTGCATCTGATTAAATGATGCCAGTCTCATCAGTACTTTCCTTTCTTCAGTTCCCCTCTGAAGCTGTTTCTCTTTCTGTTTTGGGACTTTAGTCTTGTGTCCTCATTTACAGTCAGCAGAGTGCACTCCAATCATGCATGTTTGATTTGTTTGGATATTTAATCCTGTTTTAGCTCATTTTCTCCATCATTCCAGGAAAACAAGGCCGATGTAAAGGCCATTATGGCTCGTTTTCAAGCGGGTGGAGCAAGTACAGATGAACCGTCGTCCACACCAGTAGGATGTCCTAAAAAACCCTTACACCCCACCCTTTCCTCTGGCCCCACAGTACCATCAAAAAAACCTGTCTCAGAGAGCCTCTCAGGCAGTGCCATCAACCTTCCAGCTAAACCTTCTTACCTGAAAACGACACCGTCCACGAAAAGTGACACAACGGCCCAAGAACCAAACAAAACTAAAGCCCTGGCCAACAGGTTTGCAAATAACCAAGATGACACAAACATCAACAAGAAACCTTTTGTTGTCACTAAGCAGCACCTGCCTGTGAAGCCACAGTCTTCTATAGCTCAAGAATTTACACAGAAACCATCTCCCCTCAAGCCGTCCCTCAGTGCCACTTCATCAGACTCCAAGCCTGCCTTTCCTAAACCCTCCTCAGTTGGACCCAAACCCAGCTGGGTAAAAGAGGACAACAGTGGGGGTGTCCCTGCTAATGCTGGCTCCACCCCACCCATAAGGCCTCCTCCACAACTAAAACCAAACAGCAGCGTTAGAAAACTATGGCAGCAAAATGATGGAATGGCAGAAGCTGACACAGACACAGCGAACAAACCCCCACCTCCTGTGAACTCCACTCCAAAGCCCTCCAACTTCAGAACTGCTCAGAACCTCTTCAACAAAGACAAGGACATAGCAGAGCACACAGATGATGGTCTCCCACCGGGTGGAGCTGGAAAACTGTCTCTCACTACCTCCAGCTCCATCCCTCCACCCAAACCTTCAGCCAGTAAGAAACCCAGCATAAAGAAACCATTGAAATCTCCTCAGACCAGTAACATCAATGGGGATCCCACCTCATGCCCTAAGCGTAACCCCCTCCCCAACAGTTTAGCTCTGGGCCCTGCCCCGGCTAAACCCAACCGACCTCCCAAAGTCAACCTGGAGACTTTCAAGAGAGGAATGGAAGCGTCAAATGATGGTGAGTTGAACTTGAAATTGAATTAATGTTGTGCAATTAATGTGCAGAATTAAATAAATAGTTAAAAAAAATAAATGTAATTAATGTTCAATTGTCGTATTACATCCTTTTTTATCAAGGTTTTGAACAAGCTCGGACAGACAGACGGATAGAGTGACAGATAGACAAAGGGATAGATAGATAAACTACAAGTGTAAAAAACACAAACGGTAGAAAATTCAGGCAATAAAACAGTGAGGTGCAACAATAAACTGTTATGTGTAAAGTAAAAATAGAATTTTTCAGTAATATGAACAGTAAACCGCAGGGTGGAAATACATTTGTGAGTGGGTCGAATGAAGAAAAGGCAGATGTGAGTTTATTGTACAGAGATGTTACACTGGAAAGAAATATGTGTCATTGTCAGCAACATAAGAAAATCCCCCTCGAATCACCAGTTATTAATTTAAAAGATAATTCGACAAGAATGTTACCAATTTGTGGTAAAACTGACTGAACATATGTAATTGTTGACCACATCATGTAAGTATCGTGATCGAAACGTTATCTCTTTATTGACAGAAATGTATTGAATTTCACCTTATGCTTTTTTATTTGGGCTCAAAAAAAAAAAAAAAAAAAAAAAAAGGGATCTGACTAGAAAACTTAGTAGCGACTGGATAGCTTAATGCTTTACACCGCAGACTTTGGTGTAGAATGGTGCTAGTTCAAATCCCAGTTGGGCCCTTGGGCAAGGCTCTTTATGCTATACATGCCTATATAGCTTGTAATTTGCTTTGGATAAAAGCGTCAGGCAAAATGTAATGTAAAATATACAGATACAATGGTGATATTCTTGCACAAAATGCACAACACCTTCAGATGTAAGTCAAACTATGTAATATTTATACTTAAATCTGACAAAACTCGTGCATCTCAACACAGAACCTCCATTACAGTGTTAAAGTTCATTTCCGTAGATTTTGTTCTAGTTTGTCTGGTGCCATTTGACACAGTGGAAGGGGAAGCACTCACCAGTTTTTGTGTTTCTGTCACATCATGTGGCTGATAGTCAGCAAAGTTCAGAAGGTGGGATGACTTTACTTTAACTTTGTCATTTTTTCATTGAACTGTCATAAGTTTTCTGGGCTTTCTGACACTGACACAGGATATTTACTTGTATAACCACAAAACCCCACTTTTTTTTTTCTCCCTTTTTGCTGAAATATGCACTTAACTTACTGTAATATGATGAATAATGTTGAAATTCTTCAAATTGACAACCAATTCATTGATGTCCTCATCCAGGCCTTAGGGACTATGTACCAGTTGACCACATGATGCTGTTACCCAAAGCTCTTGAGGAGAAAAACATGACAAAGTTGGTTGAACAGTGATGATAACGGCTAAAAAGAGGCTAACCACACACATCAGCATATTAAAATGTGTGAACATACTTCAGTAGCAAAACATTTCTGTGTAATTTTAGTAGAACTTTACTCCACCTAATCTATACAGTGTGTCAAATGGATCAAACAGGATGGATTTAAGTAAAAACTAAATTTTGACATAGATAACATTCTTTTTTTTTTTTTTTAACATATATTATTGGCTTACATTTGTGACTAGTTAAGTGGTTTTGGTCCTTTAAGAGTATGAAAAATAACAGTGTATACTTTGAAGATACATTTATTGAGACTGGTTTTGTTATTTGTAGAGCCAACATGTTCACACTGTCAGTTTGTGAATAGAAAGTACGCTGCAGGGGAATAAAAAAAGCTTTTTCCACAACTACAGCGCTCTAGCCAATCTTTGTGTAGACATACAGTTAACAAGTACAGTATTTATAACATTATATGAAAAAAGTTAACTGAAATCTTATATATTTATAGACATAGGCAGATGAATCAGTTTTCATCAGCAGACGTTGTCACTGATAATAGTTAATTTGATGGTTAGTATTAGTCATCTAAGTCAAAATAATAGACTCTGAAGGAAAGTAAGAAGTATTAAAAACAAAACAAAAACAAAACACCTGTGCATAGACTTTTTTTTTTTTTTTGCAGACTATCAGTTACTTTGAGTTCAAATTTACTTTGGTTTCACTGTGACATTCATCAGGTTTCTGAGGAAGTAAAAGATGAATTTCAGACATGCATAATGTATTTTCAGAGTCTAAATAATTTGAGGATATTGTCAGAAGTTATACAGAATCGTGATTTTATTTATTTATTTTTTGCAGCTCCAAACTATCATTATTATATCTGCCTTTAAAAACCCATTCAACATCTTCTCACCTACAAACAAAACGTTAAACTCAGTGAGACTTGAAACAGTTTAACTAAAACATGGGCAAAAAAATCATTTGCAGAAGTTTGCATTTTATGGCCTTTTCAGCTCTCCTTATATTCAGAAATTCAAAAAGGCAAAATATGAACAAGTCATTCCCTTTTATTGCTGTGAACAGAGGGGAGGTTGATATTTAGAAAGAGCAGTGGAGTTCAGGAGAGTAACTTTCAGCAGCCAGCTGGGACGCACATGTGACGCCACAGGCAGTTAAACCTCGACCACCTTTAATCCGACATGTGTTTAACTTTGTTTGTAGTTCGGTTTCATGTATATTTTAGTCTTATATGCAACACATACAAATACAGCGTTCTATCTATCTATCTATCTATCTATCTATCTATCTATCTATCTATCTATCTATCTATCTATCATACAAGTAAATGCACAAGCCTTTGCTGTCATTTTAATGAAGTACTGCAGCAAGATCTTGTGACAGTCAAGGTGTTCCTCTTATTTAATTGTTTCAAGAACATTTCCCTGTAACATTTTGGACAGTTTACATTTCAGAGGTGTGAAAGACTTGCCTAACAACTGGATGTAGCTTCAGTGGATTGATGTTGTCGAGATCAGATCGAGCCAAATGACTAACCAACGATGCAAACATTTCTGGGGGTGTATAATATAATTAGTAGCATGCTGCCCCTCCCTTCTGAAAGTATTTGTTAAGTACTGTATCTGAATAGAGAACTGTACGGTCTGCACGTCTGTGCATAATTTAGATCTAATTTCAGATATGACAGCGAAGTCACAGATACATGCATGGTTCTTGTATTTTACTGCTTACTTCCCTGTCCAGTATTTCCTCTGTTTTCTGCTTTCGCTCTCTGCTCTGACAACTGAGTTTGTTTCACTAAATGGGGAAGTACGTCAGTAAAGTGGGATAGTCTGTAGATACAAGCTTTATATTTAGGAAAAACATGTGATAAACATTTACTTCTGTGTAGAGGTGAAATACCAACATTGTTGCAGCAGTTTGTAGTGGTTTTTCTTTTGTTATTAGATTAGTGTTAGTGTTAGATTCACTATTATTGTTTTTAGATTCACAAGTTTTGGGAACTCTGGAAAAAAATAAGAGAGTAATGGTTTTATTATTTATAGGGATGTGTCGCAGTAAAATGAACACCTTTTTTTTTTTACTTAGAAACCCCCTGACAATTCCAAATAAAATTATTTAAAGAAAACAACATTTTTAAAATCTAAACAACACAGTAGATAATAATAATATGCTCGTAAGGTTTTGATTTAGGGAACATCAGGTTTCTAAATGTAGAATGGTGTTTTTTTTCCAGAGTAAGGTGATCTTCCTCTTATCAGATGCTACCTTGCCTGTATGTAATTTTGTTATTGTTGTTGTCAGTATCGATTCTGATACTGTAGTAATAATATTTTGTAAAAAAAAAAAAAAAAAAAAAAAAACAATTTTAGTTTTTAACCAAAAGACAAAGTATTTGCAGCTGTTTCATGTCATGCAAACTAAACATATTTATCTCAACATGGCCGTTGACATAATACAGTTCTTAAAAATGGGTAAAAGCTGTGTGTGCTGCATATACTACTGTGACTGTAACTGATTCCTGTGGTTTTAAAACCAGGTGTCAAATCACAAGACATTGTTCATTATTTATATCTACTCAGACTATGTAATAAATATATCAAATCTTCAAGTGTTACTCTATGGTTTGTGGGTCATTTCACTGGGCTTCTGAAAATCATGCTATGTGTTCTTGAGTCATGTGTTACTGTGTCTGATTATTATTTGTTTTCTTCTTCTTTAAAGGTATCTGTTAATTTAAGGTCATTTTAATTCACCATGTATTTGTTGTTAAAGGTCCTGCCACCTTAAAGAAACCCAAAGCCGCATTTCCGGGCCCACCTCCCGGTAACACTAACACCCAGATGAAGGGGTCATCTGGTCCTCAGCCCCCAGTTCCCAGCCTGCCCCCTCGACACCCTGGAAGCTTGTAAGTTGACATTAGTGGACTCGCACACACTTAACATGTGAGTTGGTCTTATGGAAAATGCATTTTCCAGTACAAATAAATAAATCCATCTTGGCTGTGCTTTTTATTTTTATTTTTTTTAGAAATCAGCAGGAAGACTTCTATGATGATGTTGATGAACTCACCAGCTCACCTCCACCTCTGCCACCATCCTCAGGTTCAGTAACAGCACACTAGATTTCACTTCACAGCACATTGTGACTTATTAAGGCTGATGCCTTTAAAATTACTACATTTCATTCAATGACATCAGTCTCAGGTCTTGGAGATGTTAATGGTTTTCACCTGAAAGGCTACCTGGGACAACTGAACAGAGCATTGTTAGTTTCATCAGCAATATTTGTGCTTTGCCTGCTTTTAGAAGGCAAAATGTCTGCCCTTGGATAAAATATATACTATTGTTGCATGATGTATGCAGTTTTTAGATTTGCAGCTTTGCATAAAGAAAAAGGTAAACCATCATTCAGACTGTACACTGCAAATTATTTTGTTCTTACCATGATAAAAAAAAAATACTTAGATTTAGAAATGTTAGATAATTTCACAAGTAGTGTTTTTATCTTTTTTTTTTAGACCCCCCTTTTAGTGTCCTGAGTCTTGCACAGAATGAACCAGACAAAATATACTAGTCAGTGGTTTACAATTACCAGCATTAAGTTGGTGCATATATTTGTCTTGACACTTTGGTCATATATGAAACTGTGCATGGAAAACAATGTTTGATCTGCAGATTATGATGCACAAAAACACTAAAAATAGACTCATTCTAGAGTCAGATGTTATGTGGCCAAGTATTTCAAAAGAATGAAACTGTCTTGTAATGCTGGTTCTTTGACTTTCTTCTGCAGTTCATCCAAGTCAGAGGGGGAAGGTGAGACATCCTGAGTTATTTTTACTCCATACAGATGAATGTGCAGATGCAATGAATGCAGACAGACACTGTTAGATTATATGTGAGACATGGTGACCATATGGGAAATGCACCCTGAACTATTTCAATCAATCTGTTACTTTTTAGGCTCAGGAGGAAGAGGATGATGATGAAGATGGTGAGATGTACGAAGATCTCGATGAACGATGGTGAGTGCCTTAAAGCACCATATATTTAACACCAGGGGTGGGGGAAGTACTGAAGTTTAGTACTTAAGTAAAAGTACCAATATCCTGCAAAATATTTACTCAAGTAAAAGTAGAAGTACTACATCAAGAATTTTACTTAAGTAAAAGTATCAAGTACTTTAAATTTACGAAATGTACAAGTACTCATACAATGTCAGTCTGTGGACTGTGTCATTATGATACAGAATGTAGAAATACTTATTTATGCCTCTGCTAATGTCACTGCTCAGTGTCACAACTAGATTATGTGGATTGAAAAGACTGGTGTCAGTATTGTGTGTGCGATTTTTCATGCAAGATTTAGACCAAAAGTAAAACAAAAACAAAAAAAGATTTAGACAAAAAGATGTTAATATGTAACGAGTAACAGCATCACTTTCCAAAATGTAAGGAGTAGAAAGTACAGATAACTGCCACAAAATGTAGAGAAGTAAAAGTAAAAGTATGCATTATTATTTTTACTGAAGCAAACTACAAATACAAATACAAAAAAACAAAAAACAAAAAAAAAAACTTAAGTACAGTAACAAAGTAAAAAATACTTTGTTACATTCCACCACTGTAAAAAAAAAAAAAAAAAAAAGTCCTGGTCAATCTTTAAACAGAGTCACAATATCCATATACAGGTTAGAAAAGTGAACTTTTCATTTCAAAGGAGTCAGTTTTCAAATCCTTTCTAATACTCTGTCCATATTCTTACCAGTCCGAGTATGTCAGCTGTGTCATGAGCAACAGAGTAGAAAGCTGGTCATCATTACTGGATGACTGGAACCATCGACGAAACGGATTCCACAGTCAGAACTGTTAGACAAAAAGTTGTGCAGCAGAATGCTTCACCAAGATCTGTGTCATTTTCATCAAATAAAATGAATGCAGACATAATTAACCGCAGTTTGGTGGAAGCTTTCAAACACTGACTTTCAGCTAATATCCAGGGTTTAGCGAGCAGCAATCAAACTGTCATTAGCTTCTTCATAAATAGCCACCTAGCAGCTCCACAGATAAAGTATCACACTTTATGACTCATGTCACTCAGTCCAAATGTTAAGGGGGGGTGTTAATATTATATATAAAATAATATTAATTCACTATTATGAATTTTCTATAGCATTTGTTTTTGAAAGCACACATTATTGTTATATTAAGACTAGTGTTCTCGTGCTTTCAGAATATCAAAATATCTCAAACTACAAAATCATATTGTGTTCAGCAGTTACATTTTATTTTTAGTTTGTGAAAATTTACATTGTTACATTCCACCACTGTTTAACACCGTCCTCTATAACGTAGCCTTAATGATTTAAGAGGCTTTGTTTGACTTCATCCTAAATTCCTGAGAGAAACTTTTTTCTCCCGTACATTCTGATTTGTTTTATTATATACACAGGCATAAGATAATAAGTGAACATTGAGCTTCCTCATTTGCTTTTAGTTTTAATATAAACACTAAATGGGAGTTTAAATAACACTGCTCTCTAGTGGTTGTTTGATGACACTACAAGTGTATTACAATAGGCTGGTATGCTTGACTTTCTGCTTCTGTGAGGCAAAAACCACATTTATTTTTATTTGAAAATTGAAAAAAAAAGATGGGAGAAGATCAAAGAACTGCTTTATAATGTGTTAAACATTTTGAAACTATCAATAACCTCTGATCATTTAGTTCAACTGTGAAATCAAGACATGCAGTAAAAGTTTACTGCCACTTGTAATGTTTTATGAACTGAATGACTTCAAAAGGTGGCATCAGAAAAAAAAGGATACATTTACTGTAATATGTTGTTTGCTGGCAAAAAAAAAAACAAAAAAAAAAAACATTGGACAGAGCTCAAACACTTCCTTAATTTACAAAATCACGTGTGTTTTTCTTCAACAGGGAAGAGGCTGAACAAAAACAGGAAAAAAAGAAAGATAAAGATGAGAAAAAACGACTGGAAGCTGAGAAGAAGGAACAGAAAGAACGTGAGAAGAAGGAACAAGATGCCAGAAAGAAATTCAAAGTGAGTGAATGAGTCAAACTGTTCTTTTCTGTCATAATTTATCATTTGTTTGTTAAAACCATTTTGTCAATAAACACTATTTCCTCCAGTGTCTGTGTTTTTGTTTGTTACTGACTGTATGTGTGTTGCAGCTGGTCGGATCACTCCAGGTCATCCACCAGGGGAAGGCCCGTGTGGACTGTAAAGGCAACAAGACGGACCTGGGTCTGAAGCAGGGCGATGGTCTGGACATCATCCGAGTCCAGGGAAACCCAGAGGGGAAGTGGTTAGGACGGACGCAGGACGGATCCAGTAGGTGTCTGCATCCATCCATCCATCCATCTGTCCATCCATCCATCCATCCATCCATCCATCCACCCACCCACCCATCCATCCATCCATCCATCCATCTACCCATCCATCCACCCACCCACCCATCCATCCATCCATCCATCCATTCA
>JAPSES010098739.1:0-19942 GCA_029822895.1 Maxillicosta whitleyi | reverse complement strand
GACTAATAAACACATTTAGGTCCAATTTCAGGTCTTGGGGTGCTGCGTACATATACTGCTGTTGTGACCCCCCCACATTGTGAACAGAGATACTCACAGTGGTTTTAGTGGGAGGGGCTCTTTAATGACAGGTCAGTTTTGTTTGAGCTGTGTTTTTGTCTGAAACCAGTGCACTATGTTATATTTTGTTGACTTGTATAAAGAAAAGAGAAATAAATATGTGTGCTCATTCCAACCCATCAGAAACAACAAACAGGTGAAGACTTCTGCACAGAACTGTATGTTTCTGTAATGCACAGATGATGTCAATGAGTTTGAAGCAAAAACACAGTCACTGCCGATAATCAATTTATTTGGTGCATGTGTTGTCAATACCGTCGGAATCTCACTTCATTAAGATGCAGGACTGAACACGACCAAATATCCTTCTTCTTCCCCACGGCCATCACACTCTAATACCTTAGTCTGATGACTGATAGCCTGATGATTGCTCTTTGATTTTATTTGTTATTAGGTTTTCTCTATTTTCTTGAGCTGAAGAAAAAACTAATTTCCTCCTGGAGATAAATATAGTTGATCTGTATCTGTAATAAGCAAATAACATGGCAGTGACTTAACGCTTTCAGGCATGAATGGTTAAAATGATCTGCTGAAGGTGAAAACAGGCGTCTGAATGAAAAAGAAAGGTGATTTTAGTGACTTTTAAGTTGGCCGGGTTGTTGTTGCCATATGGTCTGAATGTTTCAGAAACTGCAGATCTACGGGGACTTTCATACATAACAATCTCTAGGGTTTAAAGAGAGTGGTCCAAAAGAAAGAGAAAATATCCTGTGAGCAGCAGTTCTGTGGGTGAAAATGCCGTGTTGATGCCAGAGGTAACAGGAAAACAGCCAGACTGGTTTGAGCTGATAGAAAGGCACCAGAAACTTTAAATGCCAGTAGTTACACTTTAAGCACACAAATTAGCATCTCTTAACACACACGTCAAACCTTAAAACAGATGGATCCTGCAGCAGCATACACACTCCGGCCACTTTATTAGGTACAGCTAGAACTAGCAAAGTTAATCTAAGTGCCTTGTGACTTTTCTACTTATGAGTGTATTGTGATAATTTGATGGAACTTTCATATCTATTTAACATTAAATTCATATGTAATTATATACCAATTTTATGGTTTATACAATAACAGGACATGGGAGAAGCACACTGGGACTTAGCATTACATGAAAAATCTCATCAGCTATGATAAAAATAGATTGATAATATATTCAAATCATCTTTTGCAATTCCAAACCGAAGTGCTTTTATTATGTGGGAGTTATGACGTGTACATCTGTATATAAACCTGGTCAAGTGAGTAACAGAGTGAGAAAGAACTATGCAGCAATACTAATCATTCCATATCTATTTATAAAAATTAATATAGCAGCAACCATAATAGCTCCAACTGTAGGTCTAAGCAAATACTTTAACACGACATTAAGGAATAATGATCAAATATTTAATAAAATAATAAAAACATGCATTTATCATCATTGACAAAGTAACAGTGAAGAAAAATATACAGTAGTTATTCAAGGTTTGGAAAAAATACCAAAATAGTGCTGTTCCTGAAGGAAAGTGTAAATATTTAACATACCACACTTTTCTTAATATATGAGAGTACATTATATCCAAAAATGGAACTGATATCATTTTTAATTTAGCTTTAAAGGAAGGACATTAAATCATGGTAAATGAGTGAGAATCCAAAAAAGTAGCAGAGTGAAGTGTAATAATAATAATAATAATAATAATAATAATGAAGGTTTATTTAAGATAATGATAAAATTATCAGTCTTTGGAGGCTGTACATCGCTACATTTAATACACATCTTTCTGAAGATACAAATTCATAGTATTTGATTATTATGAAATATAAAATTAGATGGGCGTATATATTTTGAACATTTACTCCTTGCTATTACTATATTCTGAATGTATGCTGTATACATTCATTTACAACCTTTACTGTTCTTACACTGTATTGTCATATTTTCTTTTACATCCAGTAATTCAGGTACAAATTAAATAAACAGGTTTAGAAATAAAATAAAATAAATTGACCCTGATGTTCAGTTTTGCTTGGCGAGGCTCATATTTTCCATCTAACCCAAACACCTGGTGTCCACTGGGGAAAGCCAGTAGGTTCTGTGATTGGGGGGTTTAAACACAGTCATGATTATACCAATCTATGTTTGCAGAATTGTACAATAGCAGCAGATTTTATTTAAACTGGGTAACTCTTAACTCCAGGCTCCTCTCCAGAGTGTCATAACCTTTGAAGCTGAAGTTATGAGATTTCAGTAAACACATCTCTCATGACCCTGGTCACAATAGACAGAATCTCACATCAGTTTTGTTTTTATCAGTCTATTCCAGTCAGGATAGATAGTACAAGAGCTTATTCAAAAACTTGTTTCATTGAAAGATATTACAATTCAGTGAGCAAACATGATTTTGCACAAACAAAGAGGATTCAGCTTTGATGGCTGCATGGAACATAAGCAGGATTATCAGTCCCAGTGTCACTGGAAGAACTGTTTTAAACTTAATCACCCATCCCTCTCAGTAATCATATCATACTTGCAAGCTAATTATAGTGAATTTCTCTAGACAGCATGTGCAATATTTATGAGTCTTCATTAAAGTCTGGATCCAAGTTACAAAAGAAAAAAGGTTTCTTTGCATTCTTGTCAGAAGATACAGACACATTTGCCCATGATAGTGACTGCCATTTGGTCTGAAACCACATCAAATAACTGCCGAGCTGTTACTGTGTCATTAAATTACAAAAGCATTGCTAATCTTTGAGAATGTAACACTCACTTCAGTATATTTACTCACTTACTCTGGTACTAGTTCTAGAGGGGGGAAGAAAAAAAACCCAAATTAAATTGTTTATCGCCATCAGACTGTTAAGAATGTTGTTGGAGCAGTGAAGTGAAACAGCAGTTTCTCAAACAAAAACACGTGCAATTTACAGCAGTGCTTTTTGTAAATTCAATCAGTGGAGACATTTGTTGTTATTTTGAGTTCAGTTCACCTTTGGAGCCAGAGTAAATGTCTCTAAATAACTGTCTAGTGGTAAAATTGACAACACACGAATGAATGAAAGTTAGAACTCACCTTTCTGTTCCTAAGTGTCACGTCTGCCTCCAGTCTTTAGTCTTTGTATTGTCTTTTCCTGTTTTATTTTGTAGTTTCCCTCCTGTGTGGTGTTTGTTCCCGTCTTTCCCACCTGTGTTATTGCCTGACCCCTCCCTAATTGTTCTCACCTGTGTCTTGTTTTCTCCACATGCCCCAGTGTATATTAGCCCAGTCTTGTCAGTGTGTCGTTGCTTGTTCGTCGCGTCAGTTTTGGTCTCTTCACCAGTTTCATAATCTGCTTCATAGTCTTTTTCTTAGTCGGTTTCATAGTCTGTTTGTTGCCTGTCTTTTGACCTTGCCCTTTTGACCCGTTTTTTGATTTTGGACTTTTGCCTCAGCCTACTTCCTACCGGTACCTTAGCCCATGTAAACCTGTCTTTTAGATTTTTGGATTTTGAACTCCGTCTCTGCCCGCTCTGTACCTCTGCCTGTTCATTTTAATAAACTGGTGCCTTCCTACTTTGCATTTGGGTTCACGTCCCCAGTACCAGTTGTGACAATAACCTAATTCAGCAGTGAAGTATCCCTTTTTGACCAGAACTGAAGGCAAACACTTCATATGTTGAGAACCAGGTTTGATCTCAAATTACCGCAATCTCTTTTTATTAACTATACTTTTGATACATGGTATTCACTTTCACAGAGACGGCTCCTGTAAGCCACACTATCATTAAAAGTAAGTGCGAAGTACAGATTTTGAGTCTTGTAAGGTCTAGGTATATTTCACACCAATTAACTGTCAATGGATTGCCCTTAAATCAGTTTGTTTGGCAGGCTTACAACAGAGTTAGATAAAATTGTCTCTGCCAGAGAAGTAACCTCTTTCTTACTGTTTTGTCTCTGTATTTGCTCTATTTAACTTGTCTTCTTCCAAGTAATATACCTTTTTGTTGAAAATATAAAATTAAACTATATTAGTATTTTTTAAAAGAACCTTATCTATAATCTATATAATAATATCTATAATATTCAGAATAGAGGATCTCAAAGCAGATATGAAGGGGTGAGGTCTAATTTCTTAAAGAAAAATGCAAAAACAAAAGTTACTATTATTTACAATTCTGTTCAGTCTAATAACAAACCCTCAGTCTATATTAAAGATGCCCATGATGCATCTGTTTCCTTTCAAAGCTCTTGATTTCTTGACATACTGTTTTTAAACACACTTGCAGTTCATTATTCTACACTTCTCCGTTTATTGTTGTATGTGTGGCTCTTCTGGAGCTGCAACTAAATATATACAATATATAATTTCACATTTGGTCATAATGAGGAGCAGTATCACATAAGATTTTGTCTATATTATTGATGGCTTTTTGTATGGGGAAAAATGACAAAAAAAAAGGAGTAAAACTAAAGCATATAAAAATGCCATGCAGTTCCAAGGTACTATGGTTTCCTGAAAGAAATGAAGCCCTTTGTGAAATGTTCTTGTTGTCCATCCCCGTCCCCCTTTATATCTCAAATGGAAAAAAAAAAAAAACATACTTGACATCTGGCAATTTTGTGAAAAAGGAAGTTGCACAAAAAATAAAGTTCAACATGTCGAGAGTATGAAGCCTGTTGCTTTTTGTTACCACCCAACAGTGGTCTAATGAGTAGTTGGAGTTGAGTTCATGTGATTTATATGCATTACAATGGATAAATGTGAAGTGTTTTGTTTTTATAAAGTTAACTAAAATCACCGTACTGATTGCTCTTAATTGCACTTTTATTTGTGCTTCAATGCTCTATGAAGGTCTGAAGATAAATATTTCCCTTACAACTTCAATTACTGACATTCATCATGTGATCTTTCAGTCTTATTGCACATCTGAAAACATGTTTATTTACAGCAGGAGACCTTGTTCTGTGTACATGTAAAATCAGCCCCTCCTTCCTTCCTTTTTCCTCTTTCATCTTCATCACATCCTCCTCCTACTTCCTCCAGAGGTGTCTTTTTTTGATTTCCACAGCAACTCTTCTCTTGTGGATCCTGCTGTCAGATAAAGTAAATTATGAACATATTTAGAGAGCTGGTTAACATGGGATTCAGGGTCTGACTGTGCTTGCTTAAACACCCCCTGCACATATTGCATCAAATTTAGTATCAGTATAGTGTTATATTAAATTCTTTCATAAATAGTGGTGGTGAAAATGATCATGTAGCTATCAAATATTTAATATGAGCGCCAAAAACTATAATGGAGCACAAATTCCCTGCTCTTGTTATGAATCTCACCTCTCGTTTGAGTTAATTACCGCTAGTACTGTAATCCACTTTTAAACTTAGTCAAAAATCTGTTCTTGTGCTTTGCTATTTCAGT
Source organism: Maxillicosta whitleyi (assembly GCA_029822895.1). Lineage (NCBI taxonomy): Eukaryota > Metazoa > Chordata > Actinopteri > Perciformes > Neosebastidae > Maxillicosta > Maxillicosta whitleyi. Next base: position 14,445 of record JAPSES010098739.1, on the reverse strand, counting down.
CACATGGGTTAGGCACCTGACGCCCATATATTATAGTGTTAGGATGTTTCTAAGAATGAAAAACTAGACTAAAGTAAAAATTAAGATTCTTTCAGTTTTTCCCTTCAGGGGTTGCCACAGTGAATCAGATTAGCATCTTGATTTGGCACAGGTTTGTACGTAGGATGCCCTTCCTGACACAACCTTCTGTATTTATCCAGGCTCAGGACTGGCACAGTGGGCACTGCCACCTTGTGGCTACAGGTATACAGCATAAAGGTCCCAAGGACCCACCTGAGGTTCCAACTGGCCTTTTTTCACACCAGTGGCAGTGGTGTAAACCACTAAGATACTTAGTCACCATAAGACTAAGCAACTTATATTCTCGATATCCCGGGGGGGGGGACTGGGAAGAGGAGGGGGGGTGAGAACCCCAATTTGAGTGATCGAAACCGACGAAACAACAATGACCACAGTATGCAGATTTGAAAAACTCTGCAAAAACAGCCGCAGCGCCCAGATTCATCAGGCTAGGATGAAGTGCTTGAGGGAGGAGGAGGTGTCACAGTGCACAGATACCACATCTGATGAGACGCAGGAGGAGCTGGACTGGGAAGCACCGCACAAAGCTTCTGTGTGGCATCACCTGTGCCCCCAAGTCTGCCCCTGGTGAAGGTTCAAATCAAGTGGCCACAGGCATGTAAGACATATGTTTGGGAACAGTTTGACGTCAATAAGGTGCTTGAAGCATATGCGGGGGGGGGGTCATCAGCCTGGCCCAACAGGAGTTTGGTGCAGAATAGAAAAGTTCAGCTCAGCCTAAACCATGAACCAAAGGGAAGGAAAATCTGTCAAGATCTGAAGTCCGTCAAGAAGCAGCACAAGGCAGCCAATGAGGAGCAGCGCCCCGCCTTGGCACAGCTGTGGGCCATCCTGAGGAAAAACCACATCCTGACGACCCTGTGCAGAGCTGAATGGTACCGAAGGTGCCAAAAAGAGATTCAGAAAGTGTGCTGCTTTCATAGCCAACCCCTGGCTTCACTAAACAGAAACAGGAACCTGGATTCCTCCAAAGAGGAAATAGATCAGCATCTTCACAACACCTACAGTCACCCTGGCACGCAGGAAGATCTGGGCCGGGTAACATCCTTATAGACCCACCACCTCCTACTAAGGATTTTGACAAAAGGGAGCCACTTCTGAGATTTGCTGAAGGTGACTGAATCTCCAAATAGGAGTCTAAGATTGACCAATACAGGATTATTTCACTGTTGAGTGTGGAAGGTAAGCTCTTCTCCAACATAGTATGAAGGCATCTGGCAAACATCTTATCCAATAACAACTACATAGACACATTAATGCAAAAGGGAGGGGTCTCTGGAGTACTACGGTTTCTAGAACACAGGAGTGGTGACCCAGCTCATCTGGGATGTAAGAAGAACAAGGCAGACCTCTGCTGTGAACAACAGCAGCAACAAACAAACAGCTTCACTGATTCTTGCTGCTGCGGCTGTGATAGTTTGGTTTAGGTTTGGTCTGTAAAGTGTGTGTGTAAGACTAACATATTGGTGATACTTAGACTATCACTTGGTTTTTACAGATTTGATTAAAAAAACATGGTGATGAACGTCATACACAGCTAGAACTATTTGCCCGCTACAAGATCATGACCTCTCTGTTTAGACATTTATGCTTTTGATTCCAGTGTCTGTGCTTAAAGAATGCACTATAATGCCACATATTAATTATAAAAACCCTTAGCGTGCTTAAATAGTACTTTTCTTGTGTCATCCACTCTTTGCCTTTGTTCCTCTTCCAGAACAACAGAACAAAGATAATGCGATATGTGTTTATATTGATATTTCTTAGTCTAACAAATAAGTTTATAAGCTAGAGTCTGGCTCTGACATTAGAAGGCTCACACTTGCAAAATGTCAGGCATGCAGCTGATGCCAGGCAGACTCATTCATCAATGTTTCAGTGTTTACTTTGTAGGAAAAACTTCAGTCTTCCTCTACATATTCAACTTAGATAAAAACACTGCCTGATGAAATGTAATTTCTGCTCAGTTTTCCTTGATTTGCAGTTTAAGGATGAAGGTTGAAACCCTACACTTCACCTGATATTAATGGGGATTTTTACAAAACACATATTTTTCTCTGTTTTTTGGCCTCCTGTTTGCACATAAACACCATTTGGGGTTTTAGGTTTAGGGTATGTTTTTAAAACTGTAGTTTGTGTTTATCTGTGTGTTCAGGACAAACAGACGTTGGTAAATGATGGCGTCACACTCTGCTATCGCTCTGTGTTATGAACTAAACATCAAATCCAGGTGAATACATCAGAGTATGACCTGCAGTAAATCAAACTCAGAATGAATACATTTTGGAGATGTATTAAGACAAAGTCTGCACGGCGAAAGAATACACCTCAACAACCCAAACCCATAGGTTTTAAACATGGGGCCCTGGGGCCAAAACTGGCCCACCAAAGGGTCCAGTCCGGCCCTGGGATGATGCTAAAAAATAACACTGAAGAATGAATGATCAAATCATTTTAGGTCAGTTCCATCTAAAGTGGATGTGATCACTAAAATACTATGATAATAAACTATAAAGAACATAACTGCACATTTTATGTTTGTTAATGTAAAAAAAAAAAAAGTTAAATTACCCAATTTTTTCTTTACATTTACAGATTAGACCTGAACAAATATGATCAACCTGAACTGTCTTAATACAACTCAATGTAATTTGACCTATTCTAATTATTCTGTCTGTTATTAAATGTTGTGTATTTGGAGATCCACTGTGTTTGTACATTAATATGAATATATATAAATAATAAACTAAAGCGTAATATTGTTCCAACTTGCACAGATTTGTCTTTTGAATTCTCAGTTTGTTCATTATTTGTTCATGTTATGATCAAGTACAGTTTGTCGATACAAACATTTTCATTATGGAATTTGACTTTTTTCACTTAAAAACAATGATGATGTTGACATTATTTATAAGTTCTGATCCTGTTGTTTATATTATTGTACTGGTCTGGCCCACTGTAGATCACATTGGGCTGAATGTGGCTCCTGAACTAACATCAGTCCGACAGCCCTGACTTAAGGTAAGTTAATTTTGTAATTTAAGTGGTTGCTGCTGACCCTCAGTACAGATTAAAGCCTCTGCGTCTGCTACATCCAATATTATTCATTGACTCTGCAAGTGCGTCATATTTTTTACGTTGGTATGTTAACAGAGATTATAAGAATCACAATTTTCAAAGCCAATGTAAAACTGGAATTTACTTTTATTGAAGAAAACTAAATGATTGTCCTGAGATTGGGCCCAAAATTACAATATAAAATATGTGGTTGCAAAAAACAATAATAATATAAAGCCATATCTTAATGTAAAAACTTGTTCCCTTTTGTTTCTTACACTATTTACATCATCATACACATGTACAAACGTGCATTCATTTGAACACATTCATTTTAAGAACCACCTAAAAACACTAATGAGTGAAATATTGTTTGATATTTAAAGCATGGCAGTTGAATGATGCAGTAGATCAGGTCTAATTTAAATCCTCACAGCAGGTAATAAAAAAAAGAAAAACAACTTGGGGTAAAGTTGTAAAACTGGTTTGATTCATTTCCTCCATCCTCTTTTGTCCACCCCCAGACGGAAATGGAGTCCAAATGATTACATCTGTCATCACAATATACCTGGTAAAATATTTCCATTATTTCCAGGACACAGAGTTGTTGTCTTAAAATAATCCATCTCCGAGTGACTGGAATGAGAGGCATTCATCTCTGTACTTTATTTTTCATAAAGCCGTAACTCAGAAGCATGAAAGTAAGCTGAACCTGATGAAAGAGATTTTCTTCTGCTTTAATTTTGTGAAGCAAATGCGATTCATTTTGGTAAAAAGCACACTGTCCGGTCTCATTGGCATCACATCACACACAGAACCACAGAAGCAAGTATGAATAACAATTAGATATCACAGCGGTTATTGACACATTAGGTTAAAGTGAACTTTTATCTTCAATAATATATTGTGACATAGTATGATGGTTCATCCTGTACCTTTCTTTCTGTCTCTTATGGTGGAAAACTGAATTTGACTTTTAGACTGACCTTTAATATAATGATTTTAAATTAAACAAAATATCATCAAATGACCTCAGAAGAGTAAGGTATAATAAATAACAAAGAACCCATCTCAGTGGTGAAATACTTTTTAGGTCACTGGACAACTGTCTGGTAGAAATCTTTTGCCTGAGGTAACACTTTCCTCAAGAAACTAAATTAATTAAAGATGCATCCGCCCGGCAGCAAGATGCTCCGTGACATTTAATCTGCAGGCAAAGTTATGACCTCACTTTGTAAAAATATATCATCAAAAACAGAGCCCTAATGCTGCTTTATTGGTCTGACAAACAGTTTTTCATAGTGACTGATCAGAGGTCAATGGTGTCTCTGACGTTTATGTCCTTGTTCGAAGAAATCCTATCTGTAGACCACAGAGGGTATATTTGTAATAAATTTAGTTTAATAGGAAGTTTTTCACCTCCACTTTCTGTTCTTCCACTGCATGCTGCATGTGGCTGCAACAGAAAGAAGAGGAAGTCTGACAATGCCATGCAGTTTTCTGTTGTCTGATCATACACAGGGTCGGAGGTTAGAATTATTGATCATTGTCAACTCAGAGGCTTATAAAGACATGATTAAATACAACATTAATGTAAAGAGAACACCATGCCTGCCACATGTGTCCACATAAGTTGGAAATGCCCCAACTTGACACTTTCATTAGAGCCAATCAGTGCTGAGATTTTAGTAACGTTAGTAACATGTAAGCTACAAATGGGAGAGACTAGTTAGTTTTAATTAAACTCATTTACTCGCCACAATAAGCAGAACTGAACATCTCTTTGCATTAACACATGAATCAACACAATAGCCAACTGAAACAAAACACAAATCATACAGAAAATGTGAAAATGAACTGTAAAAAAAAAAAAAAAAAAAAAAATGGAAACAAAACATAGAAAGACGCATTATAATGATTGTGAGGGATGTAGTTGCAGTTAGAGGTTTAATGTATTTGATGACAATCAACTAAAAGCTCTGCTGTTTATATGATATTTTACTAATATTAAAATAATTATGTAATAAAATCATGCCTGGCCCACATTTTCATTATACAGTGAGACTAAATGAAAAAAAAAAAAATCTCATTGATGAAGCAAATGTGATGACCAACAATAACATACCATGGATTAACCCTTTAACCCCTGATGTAGTGAGTGTTTTGAAAGTATGGTTTATTTTAAATATTCGTTTAAATGTTCAATTAAAAACATTCCAAAAGTGCTGAGAGCATAGACTTCATTCTTTCCATTGACATCTGAGCATGCTCAGTGCACGCCACGTTGTTTGTTTTTACTGTTGTTTGCAGTAATGTGGTGACTTTTTAAAACTATTTTAACAAGTTTTGACCATGTAACTGCTTTTTGGAGTTTAACCAGATGCCCAAAATTAGCTAGACTGATTTAGAAAAAGAGTCCTAAAACAAAAACTACTGGACCAATCAGTGTGTTCCAGTTCATAGTTCATGTTACACTTCCTAAATCTCTTATTAACGTACATTGAATGCTGTTTTTGCTAAAATCCTGTAAAACTTAATTTCTTCTCTTTGTATTTCTCCGTTATTTCACCCTGTTTTGAGCCTAAAACACACAAGCACATACTCAGAGCAGCCTGTTTCATTCAAATCATGTCTCAGGGGTTAAAGGGTTAAATAATCAAAAGTTCAAAAGTTCTGGACTGTGTAACTGACAAATTGGTTAGATTTAGGTACCGTGAGGAAACACTGAGGCGGTGTGCCTAAATGTTGTAACCATGGGAAAGCCTGTGTTTAACAAATATTGGTGGAGTTTCCTACTGGAGCCTGACGCCTCCCCTGAGACGACCCCCTCAGCACACTGCGTTATTGTTGCCGTTTGTGTTCAGCCACAGCTCTGTGCTTCACATTAAAGGGAGCGAACCTGCCGGAGATCTGAAAATGTGTGCCTGTTACTTGATACCAACGCTTGTGCTTGAACCAAGTTGGGTGGCACCAACCTCACAGCTAGAACCTTCCAAACGTCAATCCTCCATCAGACCGGAGCCTTTTATAAAGACTTTGTTCTCTCCGAGCCTTATGTGTTTCTTTATGCTCATCTGGTTTCCTTTGCCATTAAAAACGGTTACATTTAGGTTCTTTTTCAGTGAACAGTTCCCTTAAACATGCTCCTCATGGAGTTCTGGATTTGGTCCCAAAGCACGGCAAGTTTGTATAACACGTTTTATGTACAGGACAGTTCAAAGTGCTTTAGATAAAACATAAAAGCACCACAAGAGATCCATAAAAAGAAAAAGTTAAAATATAAAACATAAAAAGCAAAAATTTTAATTAAAATGGACATTAAAATAATCACCAATACAATGTGATTTTAAAGCTCATTTAAAAGACATTATGTAAGAGTTTAAGTTAAAGCTGTAGTAAAAATAATGTTTTCAGTCCGATTTAAATGAGCTGACAGTTTGACCTCAGGTGTTCATGGATGCTTCGTAGAGAAATAACAAGTCTAGGTTGAATTTGGGTCCAAAGCTGTTCAGTGCTTTATAAACCAGTAGTGAGATTTTGAACTCTATCCTTTGACTCACAGGAAGTTAATGTAGTGATTTGTCCCCGAAGGAATCCAATGGCAGTGTGCTATGTACTTATGCTAATGCTAATGCTAACACAATGTAGCCTATTAGGAAGGGTAAAATGCAGATTTCCCTACAGGGATACAGCGGGTCAGTGAGACCATAAAAATTAGATAACTGTGAGTAATCAGATAAATCTAATAATCAAATGTGATGCATTTACATGTACTTTAGAATTGCAATAATTGTAACATTTAGGCATTTCAGTCCATAGTGATGATAGACTCTGCTATTACTTGTAGTGTTCTAGTCTCTAGGGTTTGTCACTACATGTTCATTTCAGATTTTTTTCATTCTTTTTTTTTTTTTTTTTTTTTCATATTAAACAAAATTCTGGAAGAAAACAAGATATGGTTCTGGACTACCAGCTTCTAAGTCAACACTGATGTTGAACTGTGTGGATCTTGAGAATTTTTTTGTTATCTCAAGACAAATGATTCCAATCTGGCTAGTTTAAAGGGGTCATATTTTTGCTAAATCCACTTTTATTAATCTTTGGTTCATTTATTTGTGTGTGTAGATGGACCCTAATAGTTGAAAAAGTTTAAATTTGAACCCTCCAGGTGCTGAAAAGCTACATCTTTTATTTTGACAATAATCAAGTAGATTTCTACAACCTGTTTTAATTCCATCTTAATTTGTTACATCTATAACTAGTTACATGATGACATTTGAACATATAAGGTCAAGACTTCTGACTCATAATTGTTTGCCAGCAGCAGCAGTTGTAGTCCATACTAAAAATAGGTCAAAACTTTGAGCTGATTACCAAAAATACTCAGGGCCAGTGCTCAAAATGACCTTTCTGGACATCATTACTCAGAAATAGGGTTGAAGATGGACCTGTGGAGTTGAATTAATGTAGAATTCAGACCCAAGTATAGCATTTACAGTTTATGTAGACCACAGGGAAATGTTTTAAAGTGCATAATTCCATTTAAAAAAGCAAAACATTGCTTCTTTAACTGTTGATGACAGTTACCGTGAGCTTCAATATTGCGTATCACTGTGTCCTTGAGGTTACCAAATGTTTCCTGCATTTTTAAAGTCTTATACAGCAGAGTGTTGTTTTTTTTAACTGTAATGGGAGGTTATTGACAAGCTTGATGACTGTTTTATGTTTTATTTATTGTGCCTGCTTTTCTTTGTCTTTTTTTTTTTGTGATTGTGCAACAACCATAAAGACTTACCTCATCACTACTATTCTTTGAGCGTAAATAACAGAGATGGAAAAATGCATGTGTTTTGGTTCAGGTCCATGGTTGAGCGACATAACAAAACATTCCACTGTAGAGTCGACACAAATACGCCTTATCTGTTACAACATCTCAAACTGTCTCACAAAATGACCCTTTAGTTAATGTTAGAGTTTATCAGACGGTGTTGTGATTTGGTCATCTCAGAGGTCATCTGATTATCATGAACAGTTGTTTATTCAGTGAATTGAACCACTTCTCCCATAGGTCTGCACTCAAACAGGTCTACCTCTAGTCTACCTTCTGAAGGCCATGACATGTTTACACTGGGAGATTGGAATCTGACGTCTTTAGCCAGAAAATCACTGCGTTAAAACCCTGTGTCCAGTGGTATTATCAGCACTTATGTTGTAGCTCCTATGGTCATGTGATGTGTATACACAGCAACAACAGACTGATCATTTTAAAGGAGTAATATTTTTCTTTTCTTTTTTTTTTAAATGTAATTATGCAAAATATTCTCCTGTGGTCTACATAAACTGTAAATCCAATGCTTGGGTCTAAATTCTTCCATCTTCAACATTATATGACCTTATATGTATGAATGTTGTGACATAACTATTTATAGACAGAACAACTTAAGCAGGAATCAAAACAGGTTGTAGAAATTCACTTGATTTTTGCCCAAATTAATATAAAGATATCTTTGAAGCTACTGGAGGCTTCAAATTCACCCTAATTCACTTTTTGAGCTATCAAGGTCCAAATATACAAATAAATGAACCAAAGACTAATAAAAGTGGGTGTAATTAAATATGACTTTAACTTAAAAAAAAAGAGGTTATTCCATTTACACTGATTTACAGTCATTTTCTACTTTATTAGGTAGGCCACTACCTTTATTAGCACCATATTGGATATATTATCTAATAAAGTGGCCAGTGAGTGCATATGCCACTGGAGCAAACCTCCTTTAAGGTTTAATATGTTTTGTATTCAGAGATGCTCTTCTGCATACCTTTGAGTCACGGGTGACATGCAGTGAGGGGAGGCAGGTAAGGCTGGGCCTCCCCTGTCATCATGAGAGGAAAAAGAAACGAAATAATAAAATAACACAAGTATTAATATTTGTCTTCTGGACTATGATTTAAGAGTGGTTCTTAATGTATTTTGACCATTTTTATAGTAAAAATCGCAGAAAATTCTGTATTTCCTGCTTAAATAAATGGAGTGTCCTTTTGAGACCAGAGCTGAGGCGGTCTAAGCCCCTCCCTCCAGAGCTGAGGCGGTCTAAGCCCCTCCCTCCAGAGCTGAGCCGGTCTAAGCCCCTCCCTCCAGAGCTGAGCCGGTCTAAGCCCCTCCCTCCAGAGCTGAGGCAGTCTAAGCCCCTCCCTCCAGATTGTGCAATCACTCACAAACTGTGTGCAAATGGCGCGTGCTCGTTCCCATTTCTGTGTATGTTTTTAATATGTTTGAGGACACTTTTATGTAATAAAAGTATACATCTTCTTTTCCATGTGTTCAGTTATGTATTTTATGTATGTGTGTAATATTTACATCTTATTGATATGACATAAATCCACAGGGAAAATGTTTGAGGCATGCAGTACCTCTGCCTGAAGGAAGGCGGCGATAGTGAGTAGCCTGATACCTGCCACAGCCAGGTCATGTGAACTCTGACCCCTGTGCAAAAAGTAAACACAAGTGTTCTGTGCGACGCTGTAGAGCTTAGAGACGAGCTGTCATTTCTGCCTGAAAATGGAGGATTTGATTTATAAACTAAGACATTTTTCAAAGCTGGACTTTCAGTCAAAGCAAGAAGTCATAAATACTGGGAGACCGACGGCAGAACTACAAGGTTTGCTTCAAGTAAAGGTGAGATTTACTGCAATATACAGTGGCACTGGTGTTTAAAATGGTTTTCAGCATCATATTCTATTAACATCTGACTGTATGTTTGTAAATCTGACTATGAGTCTTGTCGCAGAGGAAGATGGAAGGAAGATCATTCACACCCTCATCACTGAAAACACAAAGAAAAGCGTATGTGTATACACTGAAGAAGAGGAGTTCAGTGGTTTCAGTGGCAGGAGGAAGATGCTGATAGTGATCCATGATTTTTCTGTTTTTTTTAACCAGTCATTTCACTTCTGTTACAGAAAAAAAAGCAGTGAAGGTATGTAAATAAATATTGAAATCATCTTTTTGTTTACATCTGTCTGTGTAAATATCTCGTGTCACATGTGGACACCTGTGGCTTATAGTCAGATGCAGCTAATATTCAGGTGCGACTTATAGCCCAGAATGTACGGTAGGTAAGCTCATCCTGACAAATACCACTTTTCAGATCATTCTCTGCAAAGCCTAGATATTTGTGCATGAAAATCCCAGGAGATCATCCGTTTCTGAGTCACTTAAATGATCTTATTTCCTCCTTATTTATTCATTCTGATGTTCAGTTTGAACTTTGTGTCTACATATCTAAACGCTCCCATGTAATTGGATCATTAGCTGTACCAGTGAATAGATAAGGTGACTTTTCAGGGTGTAGCAAAGCTGCAAATTCTTCATTTTTTTCTTTATTTTTTTGGTATGTGAGCAGAACGTGGTGATTGTGCAACACTTTTGTTTACATTTGAACAGTACCATCAAACAGAAAAAAAATAGAAATCACATTTCTAACCAAGATTTATTTCCCCCGTGGCTTTTCTTTTTGAAAGGTGAGGTGATCCCTCCATTTCTTTATATCATGTCATCTCCCTGGAGCCTTTGACCTTCTCTGATTTGCTCTTAGCACCCTCGCCTCTTCCTACCTGTCATTCAGGCAAACTGATTGGGCTCCCGGTCGTTCTCTCTCTTTGTATTCCTCCCACTCATGGAGAAGATCCCAGAGGGAGACAACTGCAGACGAGGAGGTCTTGCTGTAATAGCCTATTACAAGTCATTTCTCACACACGGAGTCGCTGGTTCCAAACTCGTTCTGTCAGTCAGTCAATAAAGACATAATAAACAGAAAATGGCCAATTCTGCTGTGAGACATGGAGCTCAGACACTATCAGCACTCATCAACATGATACATGAATAGCACATACAATCACATTTCTTTTCTTTTTTTTAGACTTCACATCAAAACAAAGATTGGAAATGTGTATTGGCCTGAGAAAATCATTAAAATTTTAAATGATTGCCTGCAAACATTCCTATCACACATACCTTGGATCTTCACACATGCACCACATTGACTGAACTACAAATTAAAAACCTTTGAGAAAACATTGCACACAGTAATAAGGTACTTATATTATGTATGTGTCATCCTATGTGTATTTGTTTTCTTAGCCCCTAAAGCAGCTATTCCTATACTTAATACCACAACCTCTTTTTACATCTGAAAATCTTCATCTTCTGCTCCCCACCCAAACATTTAATCACACTTTAATCATCACATGAAATACAAACACTAAGAAACAACCAAACAATAATTACAAAACAATATATGTGTGTTAAAATGTTCATTGTCAAACTCATAACTTGACAATGGAGTGATTGTATTCACATAAATAGAATGATTTAGTGTTGAATCAAGCTAACACTTATTGTCAAAGGAAAACCTGTCATCATAGCAGACTTAATTACATACTCACTAATTTATTGTAAATGACCCGCAGTATCTTCACAGCCGACCAAAGCGGCGCAGACTGTACTTTGGGAATCGCAAGGCAATCAAAAATGTTTTTTTAATTTGATGCCAGCAGCAATCAAACAAAAACACTAAAAGGCCAATGTGTATTCTACCCATACTAGTCTGTTTAGCTGAAACCTTGTTAACCTCGGTCCAGTCACACACAGGAATGGACTTAACACTGGACGTCAGTGTCACCCACCACAAAACAGAAACACGAGACAAGAGGAGGAAGTCCAAACACCGGGCTGTGTTGAAGTAAGAGTTAGTTTTAGTTTTTGCACTGATCACTACGGCCCTGGTCAGTCTCAGGGATCCTTTATTGGACGTCATTTCCTTCACAGATCTGACCTAAATCCTTCCTTCTGATCAGTTCATGAATGAAAACGTCTAACAGGAACAGAAAAAGTACCTCCGCAAATCAGTATTTTGGAAACACACCGACGCTGAAGTAGGAAATATGTTTACAAAGGCAGTATTTATGTGTTCTGCAACAGAAAATCAACTTCATTTACCTTTGCACCAAAAAAATGATATTTTTAAATCAAACAGAAACATGTAATTTCTCCTGTGTCTATGATTTAACTCTTCATCAGCTCTTCCTTCACTGTATGACGTACTGTTCGTAAATCCAGGACTGTTTCTTCTATTCTACCATTTTAAATATTCTGTAATTATTTTCCTAGTATGATCTTTATTCTGTGATTTATTTTTTCAATATTTCTGTCTTTTTTGTGATTTAGATTTGTGTATAAATTGCTCTAAATTATGTAAATAAACTTGTATCTTCCTGCCTACATAGATTTGAATGCATAGACTCTCTATTCTGTCACTAAGGGGATTTATTTGTGGTTGTCATTGGCACTTTTTCATTTAATGGCATGTTTAAAAGACTCACACAGAGGATTGTGGGCTGTTAAACGGTGTGGAGGACATGAGGCATCCACAGATACATCCTTGAAAGGATCCATCCTTGTGATTGAGTAACGGCCTGTATGTAGTGTCACCCTTTCCGAGGTTCCAGCCAAAGCGAAACATCATTGACAGTTCGGTCAATCCAGAATCATTGTTGCAGCCCAGTGTGTCATCATGGGACACAAAGCCAAGGTAAAGTGTACAGTGTTTAAGTTCACTTTTGATGCATTGACTTGGGAATGTAATTTAAAGACATCTAATTTAAACTGCAGTTAGATGTCTTTAAATTACTTGAGTCCAAAATCTTGAATTTTGACTCAAGAAAAAACCCTAATTTGGAACAGTGTAGTTGGCTAATAACACCAACCTCCTCACACCGATCATCCGCACCAAGCACCGAACCTTGGGGGGCCGAGCCTTTGCTGCTGCCGCCCCCTCCCTCTGGAACTCACTGCCACAACCCATCAGGAACTCGGACTCAATAGAAAGATTCAAAACACTTCTAAAAACTCATCTGTTCAAACTGGCTTTTGCTTGAATTGTAATTGTTTTTCTGTTCTCCTTGTTCTTCTTAATGTGAAGCGTCTTTGAGTGTCCAAAAAAGTGCTATATAAGTTTGATGTATTATTATTATTATTGTTATTATATCCCACACCTTCCATGGTGTCTTGCTTACAAAGTAATTTTTAAATAACCAAACACTTTAAATCATAAGCCCCCCTCGTATCTTAATTCTGATTATTTACTTGTTTCCCCTGTGTAAATGAAAATGCAATATAATCAAGGCTTATGCATGTTTGTTTTATTTATCATCTTAACTCTCTTTACTCCTGAGTCCTACAGTTTGTATTTTCCCACCCACTCCATCTCTCTCATATTTATTTCTTCATATTTATTCTCTTCGTTTCACTTCTCCTCCCTCACCTTCTCCCTCCCCCAGTGCACCTAATATGTAATTGAACTCTCATCAGCACTGACTTCATTCATTGTTAATAAATAATTCATATGTTTTTAATGGGTGACATCTTTCTCTTGTTTCAATTACATCTTCTGTGACTTTTTCTTTGGGGATACAAAGAAAACCAAACTAAAGCAACTATTTAAAAGGTTGTTTACATTTTAACTAATCAAGCAGGACGCCTTATAAATATATTCAGCAGTGCCTTCAGGCCACCGCTGTAGTGTACTCACTCAGTGCAAAGATTTACTGGTGATAATTGCTGTGAATGCCACGCAGAGCAGGATCAAATAACAAATATTTTCAAAACATGACCGGAAAGCATATGTATATATATATGTGTGTGTGTGTGTGTGTGTGTGTGTGTGTGTGTGTAAAACCAAAAAGGGGCATCACCTAAGCTACACGAACATCACAAAATCCATTATCACAACATAAATAGAACCATTATAAGGTTCAAATCAGCAGTTCCTGCCCTGACACTTCTCCCTCCCTTTATTCTTATGATGCCTGTCATTAAATATACTCTAGTCTGTCATTACGCAGGGATATCAGTGAAGGTACATTAGTGGGCTTTATTAAATTTCGCTCCTTACACTCTGCTCAGGTGCATTTCTGATACAAATTGAATTCAGCTACAGTGGAATACCATTAAATTAGGGTCAATAATTCCTTCCCACTATTCGTCAGCTTAGATTCAACAGAAAATGGACACCTTACATAGTCAATGCCGTGTGTAAGATATGGCTTTTGATACCTGAATCCTAAAGTGCTTTTTATTCCCTTTTGGTCTGGATTGACAGGTTTATGTCACATTTAATCAGACGATGAAGCTCCCACTAGCTCCTGGGTGACCTATAAATTGTCCATCCATCCATCCATCCATCATCTTCCGCTTTTCCGAGGGTCGGGTCGCGGGGGCAGCAGCCGAAGCAGGGAGTTCCAGACTTC
>JAPSES010098708.1:0-19950 GCA_029822895.1 Maxillicosta whitleyi | reverse complement strand
CTTCTGAACATAGAACCCTCTGAACATTGAACCTTCTGAACATAGAACCCTCTGAACATTGAACCTTCTGAACATAGAACCCTCTGAACATAGAACCCTCTGAACATTGAACCCTCTGAACATTGAACCTTCTGAACATAGAACCCTCTGAACATTGAACCTTCTGAACATATAACCTTCTGAACATAGAACCCTCTGAACATAGGACCTTCTGAACATAGAACCCTCTGAACATAGAACCTTCTGAACATAGAACCCTCTGAACATTGAACCTTCTGAACATAGAACCCTCTGAACATTGAACCTTCTGAACATAGGACCGGAATCCAATCAAGAAGCGAGTTGACCAAGGAACATACAGTTCGGTGGACCTCAGACATGGAGGACCCGGTCGTGGATCTGTGGGAAGCCGTCCTACACTGAACATGTTGTGTGTTGTGTTTTCTGGTTGTTGCTATGTTTCTTCTTTGTTTTTGTTTGCTCACGTGAGATTTCTGGCTTGGAGGTTTAGATTCAAGATCAATTGTTATGTGTGTTGTGTTGAACACTTTTGATCATACTGTGTGGTCTGTGCTGATAATCTCAATGCCTTTTTTTTGTGATGATTTCAGATTTTTGATCTTAATGTGTGGTCTGCAACAGAGAAAAAAAAAATCTCTTCAGATTTAGAAAATCCTTGTGTGTACCCGGCTTAAATCACAAATGTGCCTCAATGGGCTTTACGATCTTCAAACCCAGACAGCCTGTGGTGTACATTATAAAGGAGGTAAAATCTCCACCGAAAGACCCTTTAATGGGGAAAACAATTGGAAGAAACCTCAGGAGGAGCTGCAGAGAAGGGATCCATCCTCCAAGGCAAACAAACCGTGCAATGTTTTGTCATCAGTCAGTTCTTTTTAAAGTAATATGTTTTATAATGGGGGTGATTGAGAGGAAGCTGCATATGCACCAGCATCAATAACATTACTGTGCTCTATATCCCAAATGTCATTATCTGTTTGTGCTACATCATGCTATATTATCCAGTTAAGAATTATAGATTGAGTCATTAGTATGAAGCATTTAACTTAACAAATGATTTCCACAAAATTACTATTGATCAGAGTAATTAAACCATATCAGCCTCCCATCAATACAGTTGTGCACTGCAGTTATCATTACTGTTTTTTTTACTTTGTGCATAAATTTTCCAGCAACTTGTAATGTCAGAATATATAAACATCCTACAAAAGCAACGGTAATGAATTCATTAGTATTTGTATTGAAAAAAACAAAATGCAACACACAAAGAAAACTTGTTTACTGAAATGAAAAATGGCACAAGTTTGACAAGAACACTCCCGGCATGAAAATGATCTTGAAGTGGAGCAAAAAGAAAAATGTTAATAATGCTGGTATCAGAAACTGCCTGTGGAAAAAGACTCATTGACAGACAGTACATAAGATCCCAATTAGATAGGCTTTATGTCTGCAGCTTAGAAAATGTGTAGTCACCTCCTCTTGTTCCCTGTTGACCGTTCTCTGGACTGCCTCTCCAGTGGCCCTCAGGTCAAATAAATGACTGCGATAAAATGTCATGATGAGAAGAGAAAAATGTCATTCTTGTTAGTATTGAAACGTGACTTGAAATGTAATTGTTACTTGTGCTACACACAGCTCATGTGTATGTGCATGTACACACAAACCCCTCTGACCTATGTCAATATATACATATAAAAAAAGAAATCCCTCTTTGACATGACACGAACATGTGCAAAGACACACTCTGACATAGATATAAAAACATGAATCCACATACAATAAAGAGATTTACCTGGGATGAAACTGTCCTGCGAGGTAAACAGCGGTGACAGCAAAAGGACACAGATACGCTCAGAGTCACACCATGACTCATCACATGCTCCGATGCTAGCCGCTCATGTGTCAGAGTGCTTGTAATGAAGGAGAATTCATTTGGCAGTAGTTGTCACTTTAGAGGAAGACAAGCAGGTTGCAGAGAGGCACGTTGAAGGTGAAGACAGTATCTGGAGATTGGTGCCAGCTGGCAGAGCCATGACGGAATGAAACATGGGCCGAGCCAAGCAGCAGGGTTGAAATGTCATGTCTTTACGACCGGAGAAACCATAAAAATAGGGATTTAGATTTAGGTTCATTCAGTCATCATCCATAACTCGGGAAGTACAAAGAATGAGGATCTGATCTGAAACAACAGGGAATTCTGTTGAGACCGAATAAAATGCTAAAAATAAAATGCTTATATACGCCTCGCCTGGGAATTTTGTCTTAAATACTCTCTTGCTCTCTACATTAAAGACTTTTAGTTCAACATCATTAATAGTTACTGGACTTTTTTAAAACCATAAATGTAGTTTTCTTGACATTCAGACAAATTATATGCATCAAGCCAACATTTGAGTGTTTCCAACTCCCTTTCAGCTCTGTTCAAAAGTTTATCATATATTTTAAATGAAATTTGTCATCTGCAAAAACCACAAACTTATAGAAATGTGAAATATATCATTAGCCTACAGACCCAGTGGTACTTTTGTGGTAGTTCTCAAAATCCTTTTTTTTTTCTCTGTATATTTAACATTTCTTAAGTATAGCAACTGGGTAGCTCAGTGGTTTATGCCACTATTTTGGTGTGGAAGATGGCCGGTTTGAGACCCAGGTGGCCCCTTGGGAACGGTCCTTTACACTATATATCCCAATGTAGCCTCATTGTGCTGGTTCCAAGCTCGGTTGTGTCAGGAAGGGCACGACGTAAAAACCTGAGCCAAATCAACATCTGAATGTGATTCACTGTGGCGACCCCTGAAGGGAAAAAAACGAAAGAAACGTACTTATTTAACATTTCTTAAGTGATTTGCATCGTTGGGCAAGCTACTTGGAAAACGTAATGAGCTACACTACCCGTTCCTCTGCATTGAAAGAAGCTTCAGTACACCGGAGCTACCACTCAGTCAAATGTAACAAACACCACAGATGGAGCTCACGACATGTGAAGCTATTTTAAGTTGTGTCAACTTAACATGGTGATAAACATAAGAAACTCCATATATGTTCTGGTTTTTAAGGTTTATTTACCTGTTTTTATCCTGTTCTTATATGCTGCTCTCTTAGTACATGCTGTTCTTATTACTGCACTGTAGATTTTCTATTTATTCTTTAGGTATTAGGATTTTATTGTTAGTGTTTTTATGTGATCATTGTTTTTACAGTTTTATTTAGGGCTGTATACTGCTGGTCCTGAGTACTAATTTCGTTTCATGTACTTATGTGAAATGACAATAAACATGAATATATAAATGATCAAATTCATACTAAGTCAACCAGTCAATGAAGCATTTATGTATTAATGAGTTGACATTCAACAGATATCAGTTCTTTTTTCTGTATCTTATGCTGTCCTTCCCACTTATGTCCTAAAAGTTCAAAAGAAAAAAAATAATTTTTTTTTCAAGTCTGCCTTGGAAAATTATGTTGAAACCATTTGTATTATTTCACCTTTGATTTCAGCTCGAAAAACCAACCCCCTCCATTCCATTCCATCTCTGCTTGGTCAAAAAACAGTGATTTAACATTAATGTTACACTGCAGAAGCACTTCTTTAATGTCAAAGCTCTATTTATAAATCTCAAGTAATGTTTTGTGATTGCACCCCCCACAGACACACAAGATCACATGTACATTTGGTTTTTCTTAGTTTTTTTCAATGACTGTAAATGTTTTAATAGAGGTTCTAGGAAACATTTAGTCATTGTTTGATTGAACCGGAACCAGAACTGAGCCCGGAAGACGTCCTGCCGCTAAGTATCCTATCAAATGAATCACATGCACGTTTGAATATTTTGGAGGGATTCCACCCTTTTGAAGAAATGGAAGCTTTGACAGTGTTTGATTTGGACCTGGTGTCATCTTTTAAGACCATTTCTACCCCGACACCATGTTGACTACATTTTGACCAAAACAATGTAGCGTGTGATTGCATCAACGCAGCAACGGAGGTGGAATCGATAAGCTGGCATGTAAACGATTCCATGAAATCGAGCTACTAGGATCCAGTTCTCAAAAAGAACCGGTTCTCGATTCCCATCCCTACCAATTATTTATGTGTTGATAGGATCAGTGGATGAACAGGTATTTGACAGATTACATCAGTAGACGATTTGGTCTTCAGTGGATGTTTGGGTCTTTATGGGTTAATATATATAGGATGAATAACTTCGGACCAAACACAGATCCTTGAGGTATTCCATGGGTGGTCTCAAGTCCTGACTCAGCTTCTTTAATCTGTCTGTTTGTGAAGGAAGTTTTTAACCAAGCACAAACTACCCCACACATCCCATAATCCTCCAGTTTCTTCAACAGCTGATGATGGTCTATTGTGTCAATATTTCTGCAGGTCAATCACATACCAGCCTGTACAGCCATGTTTTGCTGTATCGTTAGCCTTGAACTTGCCAAGTGCAAAGTAAAAAGAGCCTAGTGACAATTAACAGTGTTTTATTTGGCTGTAAAAGGGGAAAAAAAATGTTTCCATCAGCAGATGGGGTGAGAAAGTTGTTGACATGGGGGAAACACTTGCCCTTCAGAAACAGCAAGCCTCTTCGGTGACAGCGTGCTACAAAATGTGCATTTTTGGCAGTCCAAATTGTAGCTATCAAAGCTGTTTTCATGGATTTGCTTCTCAAAGACATGTCTGTCACCGCTTTGCTGACATTGATGCACTTTTCACTGTCTGTCATATGTTATATATATATAAATCACTATGTATTCAGTGGCAGACTAGGGAAAAAGCAAATGATTTGCATACCTCTTACCTCCCAATGCACCCACTTACACTGTTTTCTAAGCTGAGGAAATGGCAAAATCTTCATATTTTGAGGACAGCACTATGAATAAAATGTATAGATAACAAGTCCCCAAAGTTACAAAATGTTGGAACCAAATAAATCAATACACTTCTGACATTTTTCATATTAAAAGATTCATGATGGATAGGGAGGAAACATATCCAGACACACGAGGTAAAGATTTTCTGTAGTTTTTTAAATGCAGAGTAGAAGATGATATTTGTGAATGTCAGTACCGTTAATGTGCAGGAAATATTTGACTTGAACATTCATTTTAGATTTCCCCCGGAGACAAACAGTGTCATGCTGTTGCTGAAAAGCTGTGGGAAAGACTGACATGGAAGTTAAAGTATGTTAAGCATTTTCGTTAACCAATAAAAACCCAGTGCTACTTCTGTGACAGTTTCTAAATGATTTTTTTCACTATTATTATATTATCTATTATGTCATCCTATGTATTTTGCATTTTCAGTGTAAATCATTTATTTCCCTTTATCCAATTTCCAATATTTAACCCATAAAGACCCAAAGGTCCACTACAGACCAGTCATCTTCTGATCTAAAATGTTTAATTCCACTAATTCTATCAATCCATGTAAATAACTGGTGTAAAATACAGTTTGTCATCTTTTCATGGTCATCAGATATGATCCATTTGGATGTTCAGAGGTTCTGTCGTAAAACCCATGGAGTTGATAAATGACAGTGGATGGAGACAAATTGTTTTATGTTCAGTTAATAATACATTTGACTTATTCAGTTTTCTCTTTAATCAGAGCTTTTATGAACATCTACATGATCAGTAAATTAAACATTGAAAAATACCTGATTTTCATTGGAAAGTGGATCTTTTTTTTCTTCTTCTTCTAATAAATGGTGTTAAACCACTTATGAAATGTTAAATACAGAAAAGTATCATTTGGGAACTGTCACAAAAGTAGCACCAGGTCTGTATGGATTAAATGGATTAATTTAGATGTTGAAAACTCAGAGTTAATTGAAATATTGTATAACATCATTGTATCAAAAACAGAGAAAACTGAGGAAAAAGTGACTTTTATAGTCAAATAGATGATTTACGGTCTGTAAACCCAGTGTGTCCATACACTATCATTGATCCAACTCCATGGAGTTTCCTGGTGAATCAATGTTGTAGAAGATGATGGTGTTTCCATGGTAACCACAGAGCCTCTGAACATCCAAATGGGTCATATCTGATGACCATGAAAAGATGATAAACTGTATTTTACACCAATTATTTACATGGGTTGATAGAATTATTGGATCAGGTATTAAACAGTTTAGATCAGAAGATGGTTTTGGTCGATGGGGGGGTGTTTGGGTGTTTAATGGTTAATTCATAGAGACAGGGCGTTACCTTTTATGTACATTATTGGGTCTATTTCTGTGTTCAGGCCACCCCGTCAAAATCATCATGTGTCAGCATTTCCTTATTTCATCCAAGCAACAGACTTTGTTTCAGTGATTTATAAATCTAAGCAAAAGCCTCCTCCTGCCCCCTGGAGATTTACTATATGGTTATGTTGGGACCACTGTTATTGACTGCCAGTGAGCTGCCAGTGTTGTTGCCAATTCATGGGCTTAATACATAGATTAAAAATTCTCCAAGGCAAGGCGCTTTCACTAACTCACAGTATGCAATTAGTGAAGAATAACAATGCCATGTGGCGTGTAATTAGCTACGGGGATCAACCTCTTCCCCACTTATTACGGTGCCCTGACCTCAACAAGAACCAAGAATGTCAATTTAAGACCAAAAAGGCAGAAGTATCGTCAGAAAAAAAAAAAAAAAACTGTGTAAAGTTTAAAAGATGCAGGACCTTAACTGGCCCTGACCAATGAACTACTAATAAAGTCAACTTATAAAAATAAATAAATAAATAAATGCCTGCCATTTCCCTGGCTAATAATATGTTTATTTCGAGAGGCGTTTGTCTAATGAAGCAGTTTTAATTGCGCCTTCCCTTATTGTTTGCTTTCCAGTTAAATCCACTCTAGCTAATCCTAAAGAACCTTGGCCATATTTCCCCAGACAGAATGCAGCTGTTGCTATACAAGCCTTTTTCACATTGACGTCTCATGCCCACAGCTATAGCTTCTGCTGATGTTCCCAAAGTTTGTGGACATTTTATTTGTGCATTGATCTCAAAGACAATAATAGGCCTTAGAAAAACCCTATTTAAAAACCAAAGAAACAAAGGGTTACTGAAGCGGTGATTGAGCATACATTCACACACACTCAACAGACCATAATATATTCAAGTAATCAGATCTATTCAAGTATTCTGGTTGTCCAGATGGGCAAAGAGCAGTGTGTAAAGAATAAGTAATAAGACAAGTTTAGTCCAGAAGCAGTTTAATGTCAGCAGACCTGACAAAAGCAGATAAATTATAGAGTCTAATGTCACCCTGCAGATATGACCTCCTGTACACTTTCCTCAACTCTGAGTTTGAATAAGTCTGTAGCTGAAGGTGTTCTCAGCCTGGTGCATATATTGTGTAGATCACGAGTGTCAAACTCATTTCAGTTCAGGGGCCAAATTCAGCTAAATTTGGGCTAAAGTGGCCCGGACCACTAAGATAATAACATAATTATATATAAATAATGTCAATTCCAAACTTTCCTCGCATGATAAAAATATTTTCATCTATAAACTTTAAATTTTTTAACAATGAACAACCTAAAATTTCTTGAGAAAAATAAGCTCAATTTTAACAATATCAACTTAGAGATCAAAGTGAGTCTGCAAATACACAAAATATTTAATAACAGGCAGAATATTGGTAAAATTACACCGCACTTAAGACATTTCAGGTCATTCATATTCAGGTTATTTAGGTTTTTTTTTGTAAAATTGGTTTATTTGAATGTAAATATAGGAAAATTATGTGGAAATATTTACATTTACAAAGAAACATTTGGAGTTGTGAGTATTTAAAGGTTATTAGGATCATATTTTACTGATCTGTACATGGAACCTGAACTAAAATTTTTGTGACTATCTTAAGTGTAATTTTTATACTTCATAAATTCATCCCACGGGCCAGATTGAAACCTTTGTCAGGCCACGTTTGGCCCCCGGGCCACATGTTTGACACCCCTGGTGTAGATGGTGGGAGGTGTGGTCTATCACCAGCAGTTGTTATAAGATTCTTTTCCCATCTACCATCTCCAGTCTGACCAGCTTGAAACCAGTACCACAGTCTTCTGTAGGAGTTTATTCAATTTGCAGACATCCCAAGTTCCAAAAACTCATTTCAGGGAGATATTCATTGACCCCCCCCCCCCATATACACTCTCATGGGCTGCATTGACTGAGTGATAACCGCAGTCAACCATCGCAGAGAAAGTGAATTGAAGCCCCGCCTACTCTGAAAGGTTATTGGCTAGTTTTGCTTATCGAAACCAATCAGTGCTTTTCTCTGTCCAGCATAGGTTCCACAGGCACACAGTATCTCTCTCTCTCCATTTGAAGTATTCCATGCATGATGTAAAAGTCATCTCACACACTCGCACAGTACAGAAAAAAAACACCTCACAGTCTAAAATCCGGGATATTTTATCCGACTCGCAGACATCAGGGAGTCACCATAAATATCCAGGACACTTGGCATGTCTGAGTTTGTTGGTGGTGTGATCCCTCCATACCAGTCACTGCATAGACAATGGTGTGGATCATTTTAATGCAAATGTTATATTCTAATAATACAAGGGGCAATATTTGCGGGGCGCTGACCGGTGACTCATCAGTACAACTGTATCTTGATCAGTTGTAACTGAAATGTATTTTCTTTGCTCTGAAACATGTTCATGTTTTATGTGAAATGACAATAAAATCAATCATTCATCATTCATAAACACATTTATTTAAGTTGCAGCTCCTAAATCTGTCATTTTGTATTATTGTACAGACACGGAAAACAGGTAATAGAAAAGAATAAAACAGAGAAATACTAAAGGCGCAGATTCAGTGACCAATAGTGGTATCGATACCATGTTGGTATCAGTATCAGATTGATGCTAGTGTAGTGAGATCGATACTTTAGTTTCTTTTTTTTTTTTCTTGTACACATTGGTCACATTTGTCACATTGATGACAGCCAGGTCATTGAACTCACCACTTGCGTTCTGCAGAGCAGGTGCACTTCTGCAGGTGTACTTCACCCTGCTCTTGTATTTTGATGTTGTGCTGTCACATGACTCAGCGCAAAGCAAACAAGCAAACCGCTGGCTCAGGTGCACCCACCCACCAGCACATGCATGTACAGAAACACGGAGCAGAAGAATGGAATGGAAGAGCAGCACCATGTGCATTTCAGAGCGGAACTGAGTAATTTGTAAAAAGGCTAAAAAAAAAAAAAAAAGTACAGATTTTGATTAAATTTTTATTGCAGTTTCTGAACACTGCCTGAAAAAATATATTTGTTTTAATTTGTTTCCGGTGATCATATAATGTACTTTAAGAAAAAAAATACTTTATCAAATTTGGTTTTTTATTTACTTATAAACTTTACCCTAATTCTGTCCTGGGTTTGAACTATTCAATAATAATAATAAAAAAAAGGAAACATCACAAAATACTGAAAAGTCATGAAAATTATTTCAGATTTAGAAAATTGATAATGCATCAACCTTAATTATTGAAACATATTGATATCGATATCGCCGATACTGGTCCTGTATTTACAGATTATTACCAATTTATGCAGTATCACACACCACTAGTGACTAAAGCGACAACATCCATAGTACGCTGGTTACAAGGCAAATGAATATTCCGCTAATCTTTTACATGCTGCTGTGCATACACCCATCAATGATGCTCGAATACATTATTTATCACATGATGATGTGGAAAAATGCACATGCCTAACTTTGGAAAACACAAGGTCTTTTGCGCAGAGATCCCAGAAAAAAAAGGTGAGATGGTCCGACCTTTTTTCCACCATTAACTGATTTCCACAGCCAAGACAAAGGAGTAACAGAGGTGAGACAGGCTGGACTTTTACACAGCGGACCTGTGTTCCAGAATCAAAGCGTATAGTGTGACGTACAACTTGCGTGTCAGAAATACCCAGAGCATAGCGGTGTTGCTAACGTCTTCAGAGTCGGCCCATCTTTCACCGTTCCACAAATGTTAGCGTGGATAGAGTCGTCCGTGACAACAGCTCGTAGATCTCCTTGTCTCCCCAGTTCAACATCTTTCTGGTCGTGTTATGTTTATTCACGGTCTATGATCCACGCTTATTTCTAAATCCCCCCCTAGCACGGGGGTCGCACATGCAATACAGCAGGTCTGTTTTTTGTTTATTTTTCTATACAAATTTTTTTTTACTGACTACAGAACAAAGTATATTAAAAAAAAAAAGACACATCTTGGTTGCGAAATGATGCGTCCTTTTACATAGTGTTCTGGAATCATGATTCCACCTTTATCACAGCTCTGTTAATACCTCCAGAGGTGTTATAAAGCCTCGATAAAGGTGGGACTAAAATAATCTCACCATTTCATTTAAACAGATGTCGTTTATCGAATAAAAAAAGGTGAAATATTCCTGGAATGGAAGTGCTAAGTAAAAGGGGTTACAGTCTCGTCCTTCATTCATTCAACCAATGTCAGAATTACAATGTTTACACACATAGAAGGAAGTTTATGTTTCAGTCTTTCGTGATGTCTAAAAGCAGGTGGCAGGTACAGCCTTCCAACTACAAATATGGGATTTTTTTTGGGACATGTATGTTTACGTCACACTCTCAGCCTGTTGGGTGGTTGGTTTGAATACAATGTGCAAAACAGACTGTAAATGGACAAGAGGCCATGCACTATATACATATATAAAGGATTATCTATGGTCGACATTAGACATGCATGTGTTCGTTTTGTCCATATTTCTGACCAAATGTGGTAGTATCACCAGAAACCCTGCAGGAAGTGTTGAGATTTAGTGAATGATGATGTCTTCTGGCTTTTTCCATTCCGGGTTCACCACAGCGATTCACCTTCGCATGTTGATTTGGCACAGGTTTTTACGTCAGATGCCCTTCCTGACACAACCGAGCTTGAGACTGACACGATGAGGCTTGCACCCCTTTGTGGCTATTGGGGTGTATAGCGTAAAGATCTTTTCCCAAGGGATCACCTGGGTCTTGAACTGGCCATCTTTTGCACCAAAGTCATTGGCGTTAACCACTACAACTACAATATCCAGAAATGCCAGAATTATGAGTTGATCAGAACTACGGACATATTTTAGCTACCCAGTCGCTAATAATGATTACTATTTACCAGCAACATTAGTAATACCTGTTCTTTTCATTTAGTTTTTTCTTCTTTTTTTCTATTGGTATTTGGCCAATATGTTAGTTCAGAGAGATTCAGGAAAACAGCTTAATGTGAACTATCTGAACAGAACAGGATGTTTACCAGATAAAATTCTCTGTATTTCTATATGTAGAACAACATCACTGTTAAGATATGATTAGTTCTGTAACACTGTCGGTATTAGTGAGTAGGTAAACACAGTGGACATTATAATCGAACTACTCAACTCACACTGAAGGATATGCTGTTTATGTGCACATGCATATGCATAGACTCTGTACAAACAATTAAACATCTGCAGAAACAAGACAACAGGTCCTTGACACTAAGTATGTGTTGACTAATCACATGTGGAGTGGTTTTATAGATGGATTAAGCCAATCCTTATGGATTTTCTGTTGAATAGATGAGTGTAGTGTTGAACAGGGCTCAGTTCATGTCCATCAGTCTGGCTCTTTAATTGAAAAGCCGGTGCCCCTCATTGCCCCCCCCCCCACACACACACACACTGCCACTGGGATTCTCTGGACACACACATCTGTATCAGTCATAATTAAACTTGCCTCCCCGACAGGGCCTCTGAGATTAAAAAGTCTAGTGGGCGAATTTCAACCTCACCTTCAGTAAAGGGCACTTTTCAGACACTGGAGACACAGACAGAACTCCTGTCAGATCCTTCCGGTTGCAGTCAGCGAGAGGATTAGGCGGCTAATGTTAATGGGGTAGAGGAATCCTGCGGTGCCATCCTCCCTACTATATCCTCTGAAACCTGATAATCATACAAAGATGCATGAGAGAGACACTTTTGATGACTGTGCCAGGCTGGAGCCGAGGGACTGACACATGCACATGAGCACTGGGACAGACAAACGCTGATCCAATCACAATAACCTAGGATGATCACCTCCAGGCTGCTACCTATATAAACATTTACGAATGTGTGAGGTGTGGTGTGAATGCCTCTAGTGCCGTTGAGCTAAAAAGATGCATTGCAAAAAAAAAAAAAAAAACTGTGATTAGAGCTACATTCATTGGTAACAAGAGCTGCTTTAATTTCTCCAGGCTTTGACCAAGTTCATGATAATTAACTCACATTTAAATTCAGCAGGCAAGTGGCAATAATAAGAGTCCGGCTGGTCCTGCTGTGGTCTCTGAATTTGCCAATCAGTGCCAGTCACTGTGAATCCCTCATTTTGCCTCTCTCTTAAGTCAGTGGTCATTTTATACCGGACATGAAAGTATAAAATGTATTAATATACTACCTTGCATCTACCCAGCTCCTTGTTCTGTTGTGATGTATGTAGTCAGAGAGCATTAAAAAGACTATGCAGGTTGTAAATTTGCAGTGAGGAATATGTATATTGTGAATAAAGATTAGAATATGTCGACATTAAATCCAATATAGGAACTGGGAATGAACCAATTAAATTTGATTACCTGTCAGTGGTGTTAGCAATATGGCCCTGTAACTCATTAGAACCAATTGATGTAACATGTATACATGTCAAATACTATAATGATATAATGTGTGTAAACTTTGAACACATTTCCTCATCTGGAAACAGGATCCCTGCTCCAGTCCCTTCAGTTTCCATGGATGTTGTTGGTCAAAATTAATTATGACCATTGATCGTAGCCAGACTGAGCTCCACACTTAGTTAGTGTCCACTCTGGACATTTAGAATTCCCAAATGAAATAGGGATAAAAGTTATCTGTTGTCTGGCTAGTTCTTTAACCGATGATACATTATTCCAGGTAAATGTGCATCTGTTTTAGTGCCAGAAAAGCTGCCCTGAGTATGTGCTTGTGGTTTTTTTTCCTTTGGTGGTTTTGTTTTACTGTGTTTTAGGGTAAAAAGGGGGGTATATAACAGAATAAGATGATTTGATGTATGACAGGTTTTTGCTAGATAAGGCACATCAATAAGAAATTTAGGATATTGAACATGAAGTGTAACAAACTGAACAAGTATTTGAATTTTGGCCCAGTAGTTTTTGTTTTGTGGCTCTTGTTTTTTCTAAAATCAGTCCAGCTGTTTTTTGGCACGAGGTTGAACTCCAAAAACATGGTCAAAACTCAGTTAAAAAAAAAAAAAAAAAATCAGCACAATACTGCAAACCACAGAAAAACAATAAAGAACAAAGGGAAAAATATAAAAAAAAAAAAAAAAAAAAAGCCCAAACAATCTATTTTTCTAGCATGTCAGTTTCACTCACTGCTCTGTGTTTCGCCCCCATTACACAGGCAATGGGGGGTGTAATGAGCATGCTCAGTTGTCTATGGAAAGGACAGGGTCTACTCTATCGGCATGTTTGGAATTTTTCCTTATTCAACAAATGGTTGGATTTTTATGAATATTTAAACTAAATCATACATTCAGAATGCTCACTACTGACACATCAGGGGTTTAAGGGTTAAACTAATTACACATGTGATGGGTGGTGCTGAGCACAAGATACACTGACAGTCCAAATGACTGTTGAGACAGAAGTTGTTTTGGTGGTACATCTGCACATGAGGGAGCATGCTGTGGCATTAAAATGACTAAATCCGTACAAAAGAAAATGCCACATGGGGTACTGGTACCGGCACGCCGAGCACAGGATGCAGCAACAGTACTTTTGCAAAACGTGTCTGGGGAGAACTTTCTTTGGTGAAACATTTGCAGATGGACAGATGAGCTGTGATGTTAAACTGAGTAAGTCCAAAAAGGAAAGGGCATGTAAACAGAAGTGTCTTGATCAAAACATGTCATTTTCAGCTTGTAGTTTTTGATGTAGCGAGGGGAGCTTTGGAAACAGAAACACAGATAGTACAACATAATGTGCTGTGGACTTTTAATCCCCCTCGGCCAAATATGGTGTAAGATTCTGTTAAAAGTTACTGCTCTGTCATTTATATTAGATTGTTTTTGTATAAAACCTATTACACGCATTTATATTTGAAAGTATTCAGTTAACTGCACAAGGCCTTTTGACCTTGATGAAGTAGGTCAAGGTCACCTATTGTCAGTGGGATTCTGCTGAAGATGCATCCACAGTATACATTTGGTGCAGGTATCTCAATGCATTAAGATAATGTGATTATGCCAATGTAAGGACAGACAGACAGACAGACAGACACATAAGACGACAAAACCATTACATAACTAGAATGGCACTCTAAGCCACTTAGTCCTGGGACCCTCCATTATCCTGGATTGTAACCCAGCCATTGATCCACTTGAACTCTGATCCAGATCTGATTTGAATCTGGATCACTCCCAAATTTAAATCAGTTCTTCCTGTGGACATTATCTCTCTGCTCACTAAATTTCATCAAAATCTGATGAATAGTTTTTGCTTAATCCTGCTAACAAACAATCACACGGAGGTGATTGCAATATCCCCCTTTTCGCTGGATAATAATTAGGCCAGATGTTGGCTGAGGTGTAAAAAAGTAGAATACCCTTATTCACCCTCATTTCAGCAGAGTACAACCAGCAGAACTACCTGGATCTTTATGATAGAGAAACTACTGGCAGTAGAAACTACATATAATGCATTTAAAACACATGTGATACACATTACATTTTCATTGTGCCTCAACATCAACTTTTATAGCTGTGCAACTTCACACCAAGTGTGTAGTTTTGTGTCTCTTTGGGTCACTTTTGGAAATGATAGATGGTGAGATCTCACTGTGGGTCAAAAGAGTTGGGGATGAAGGATGGTATTTTTACAGAGGGCTGTAATTGTTTGGTATTCACCACAGTGCTGGTGTGTGTTTACTTGATGGTAAACCCCTAGTGGCAAACACACACATTAACTGATGTAACCTTGGCTGGTGAGGGACTCAGATTCATTTAATTCCTTCACTGCTGCATGACTCCTCCACACAGACAGTGACATTCCACAATACCATTCAGTAGCACACCCTGTTTTAGAAATGGAACCAATGATGCACACCTGCTCGATCACAATATATTGTCTTCCAGTCACGACTCAGATATGCAATGTGTCGAATTTAGGGGGATCTAGTTAAAAGAAATTGAGCAAAATATTCAGAATCTGCGTTATACTATAATAATCCCTTGGTGTCTCCAGAGGGACTAGGTCCACAGTGCTCCAGAATAGACAAACCAAACATAGGCTACAACAGTTTGGTGTCCACTATGTATAGGTTACCCCAGATGTTTGGAAGGACGGAATGACATAAAGGGTATTCAGTCGGCTGCAGTCAGCCTCCTAATGACTAGACACTACAAAATCTTTCATAACAAATAATATTTAGATATGTTTGTAGGATTTGGTCCCACTAAATGAGAGAAATATGCAGAAGTAAATCAATCAAGTATGAGTTATTTATGAACAAAAACTAACAAATAAGGACGGTTGAAATATTTAAGATATTTCTTTGGAGTAAAATTAAGATAAACTTGACTTAATCTAAATATATATCTAGTGTATACATCAATATAATTGAATATCATTCCATGTTTTTCAACCTTGAAAATGCCAAGCCTGCATCAGACTCATTTACTTTGATTGCAGTTTTGATTATGTCTGTTTTTCTCTCTCTTTCTTTTTTTTTTTTTTTTTTTAATTTACTTGGAGTCACTTTTAGCTGCAGCAAAGCTGCTGTTATTTTTACGGTGGTTCATGAAAAAAGGAAAAAAAAAAACATTGTGTAGGATGGAAAACGTCATACTCATGCTATCGTTAGTATTTGCATAGTTTCCGTGTTTTAGTTTTGTTTTTTAAATGTGTTATTTCAGTATGGTTCAGAAAGTCTGACACCTTCTTTAACCCATAAAGACTCAAACAGCCAACGTCAAACACAATCATTTACCGATATAAAACACATGGAAATAAGTGGTGTAAAAATGCAGATATGACCCATTTGGACGTTCAGGGGCTCCGTAGTTACTGTGGAAACACCGTCATCTTCTACAACATTGATTCACCAGTAAAACCCATGGATTTGGATCAATGACAGCGGATGGACACTGGGTTTATGTTCAGTTAACCGTGTAAAACCAGCCACAAAATTACAACTTTAGGGAATTATAATGTTTTAACCCTTTTTAACATAATTCAAATAAAATAACTTTCACCATCATTTTGTTTGTTTATACACTGGGCATTTTTGGCAACTTTTTGTTCACTACAATGTCAACTTTAGATTAAAAAAAAAAAAATTACTAGTAAAATTTTGGAAATATAGAACATTAAGTATTTTATTTTCTTAATACAACTTTTTACAGTCTTTTCATGGCCCTTGAATGGCACCAATCAAATTCTTCTTGATCACTTTGAAAATCCCCAGATTTTCCTGCAAAATATGTGTTGGATGATTTAACATGAGTGGTCACATTAAAAAAGGACAAAAACAAAAAAAAAAAAACACTTTCCACTGTTTGTAGCGGGATGATGACCCACCAGGGGTAGAAAACACACATTGGATCATATACAACACACTTTTAAGGAAAGTATTCATCTTGATGAGAGAAAAGTCTTAGAATTTGGTGTGACAAATATAATACAAATGGTTTCCTAGGGTTAATGACACATTTTACTGAAACTCACTTTTTCCTCTATTTTGTCTGTTTTTGTTATAATAACACTCAACTTTAATTTGAGTATTTATGGACATGGAGAATTTAATGTCAGAAAATATCAGATTTTCAAGTAAGAATGCAAAAATACTGAGCATAATATTTGAATAAATGTTGATAATTCACTTTTAAAACATTTAAAAATAAAATAGATCTTTCTAAGAACAGAACTTTAACCCTTGTGTATTGTGTGGGGTTATTTCATTTCATTCCACTGCTTATGGGATGTGGAAGGGTTAAGGAAGACAACACATGGCCATGGCCTCTTTGTACAGAATCCATGTAGCTGAAGACGTAGGATTCTGATTCTCTTTAAGTGGAAGAAACCTTTACCACCCACTTTCGTGCAATGGGTTCATGATCTACTTTTCTGTTTAAAGATGGAAAAGATTAAGTTTTCTGTTCATGAACAAATTAATTAGTTTTTAAATCAACAATGGAATCCTTTTTTCTCTCCTGTCAACAACAGTGTCCTGCGGTCTCCTATGTTCTTTTAAAAGAGAAATATGTTGTTGGTATAAATTATATTAACCTCTTTATCAGCACTGAGCATTGTAAGAGGACTTAATATTATTTGCCTTGGGTTTTTTTTTTCTTTTGAGGTTTAATAGGCTTGTTGTACAATTTGTTATTTTTATATTGCGTCTATGTGGTTCTTATGTCACAGGGGTGGTTAGAACCCAACTGCAGTACAACAGCAGTGCTTAGACTTGTAACAAGTTTAATGAATATTGGTGCAAAGAATCAATCAATCTCTGCAAATCTAGTACAGGAGAAGGCGTAGTCCGGGTGGAGCCAAGGGGAATCCAGAGTGGATGGTTGGGGGTCGTCCAGGGGGTTGAAAACCAGGATTCCCAGCATAAATCAGGCAGCAGGCTTGGTCAGGGATGGAGGGCGGGTCAGATACCGGGAAGCAGGCAACAAACAAGGCTGGATAAAACACAGGTCAAAGGTAGGGGGGAGGCAGGAACCGGTCAAAATCAGAAAACAGACAGGATACAAACACTGGTCGCAAAGAGGTGAATATATAGACTCCACCTGATGAGCCACACCTGTGACTCACCAGGTGGACTGAGTAGAGCTGATGGCAGGTGAGTAGGTCAGAGTGGAAAAGTGAAAGAGAGAACATAGAGACAGCAGAACAGACAGATGGAAAGGGGTGCACTAAAAGGCGTGGCAACGAGGGGGAGGAGCCAGCAGCTGAGTGTCCCAGGTGGAAACAGTGATAATGATGAGGTCAAAGGGTCAGAGAGGAGAAGGAACTAAAGTGGCTGATGCAGGGAGTGAGAAACAGCAGACAGATGGAAACAGAGGGAACAGGACTAGAAAGAAAGTGACAGTGACAACCCATGACAGTATAAGTACATGTTTATGTTAATGTATGATTTAAAATAAAATTAAAAAAAAGAAGAAACCATGTAGATGAGAGTTCTCTGTTTAAGTTCACTTGTATAATTTACAAAGTTCTTCCCCGTTCTGTGGAAGACGGGGCTGAATATCCACTCAAATAAAATCCCACAGCACCAACAGTTTCCTAATTCCAGCAGCTCAAGACACAGAGCAACGAGCACGGCTGGGGAATGACAAAGCATGGAAACCTGTGTGTATACTGGGCCAACTCTCAAGACAAGTTAGTTCAATCAGACAAGAAGAGCATGAAATCAGGGGTTATCAAAGTACATGACAACACATATTACATGAAAACGTCCTCAGTGATGTTTAACAGAGATGAGTTTCCCACCGCCTAGATTCATTTAGTCGGCTGCGGGCTTTGCATTGTAAGAACTGTCTGTCAAACTTCTGGAAACCCATTTAAATTACTCCAAAGTTGGACGGTCGGTGAAAAACGCTTTATTACTTTGAATTGAAAAGAAAGTCATTGCCCTCGAGCTACACGAGAATGAAAAATCTATAAGAATAGTGAGGGAAGGGCCATTCATATCCACCCCTGAGTGACGAGTGACTTGGAAATCACTCTGGAAAATTAATTAGTCCATCTCCATCATGTGAAGGTTCATCAGGTTTTTAAAGCAGTCGTATCTAATGCTTGTTTTAGACGGTTTAGATGACAAGCACATTAGCGTTTAAGTAGTAAAACCATTAAGCAGCTTTAAAAAAAAAAAGATTTGTCACATGAATTTTCAGGTTGGGAGTAGACTACAAAATAAATCCAAAGTCAATGAAATTAGAGGAGTCACATCGTATTTAGATCTAGTGGAAAATTAAATATATTCATTAATTTAAGGGTGTTTTTTTTTTTTTTTCTATTCTGAAGCAGGTTAGAATCCATGGCTGTCCTACTGCACATCCTGCCATCATGACCATGTTTTTGTCAGTTCACCTTATTTTTAATGACTTAGTAGTAGGGGGCAGCCATGGGTCAGGAGGTAGATGAATAGAATAGAAATAGATGAAAGGTTGGCAGTTTGAATCCCACTCTGTCATAGTCAGCCCGTTGTGTCCTTGGGCAAGACGCCCCACCCACCCTGCCTCCAGCATCACCCACACTGGTGTACGAGTGTGCGTGAATGTTTGGTGGTGGTCAGAGGGGCGTCCATGCTTCTGTCAGCCTGCCCCAGGACAGTATGTAGTTTACCACCATCAGAGTGTGAATGTGAGAGAGAATGAATGATGAGGCGCTTTTCCATTAAGTTCATGTGCAAAACTTTAAGATATTTACTAACTGTCGAAAGAAGAGAAGTGGGCAATGTTGGGTTTTCCATTGAGTCACCAATGCAAAGATTTGTAGATTTATTATCGTGCGATGGCACGAGAAGTCATTCCATAAATATGGTGATGACATAAATATGTTGATTTACAGATATATTCATTATTATTATATATTACCCCTCTATTTCCTACTAAATTATTCAAATATTCAGTTTCCTGGTGTGTCCACACATACTGCACCATGTGTCTTTAAAAACTCTTGTTCTTCTTTGCTTGTTGTAACATCCGTCAACAGCCAGCTTTTATTTTATTCACGTGACTCTTTTTTAAAAATCTCTTTTCTTGTATTTATTTATAATGAGCAAAAACATCAAATGTCTATAAAAACATCAATTTTGTTTCAATGCGCTTCAGACTTAACGCATATATAGAGGTAACTGATATGCTGACATCAGCACACACACACACACAGGCATGATGACA
>JAPSES010098694.1:0-19953 GCA_029822895.1 Maxillicosta whitleyi | reverse complement strand
GACGTTTGTGTCTTTAAGGGTTAAAGGTGGACGTTTGTGTCTTTAAGGGTTAAAGGTGGACGTTTGTGTGTTTAAGGATTAAAGGCGGACGTTAGTGTCTTTAAGGGTTAAAGGTGGATGTTAGTGTCTTTAAGGGTTAGTGTCTTTAAGGGTTAAAGGTGGATGTTAGTGTCTTTAAGGGTTAGTGTCTTTAAGGGTTAAAGGTGGACGTTTGTGTCTTTAAGGGTTGAAGGTGAACGTCTGTGTCTTATGCAGTGAAGTGTCCACTTCCTGGGACGTCCTCGGTCAATAGCGCCCGCCATCTGTAGAACGTCAGGTTGTGTTTGAGCTGCTCAGTGTATGTTACTGACCTGACCCCCAATTATTATTAGAAACTTAGCAAAGAATCTAATACATGCACTTATTAAAAAAGAAATTACATTAAACATTACATAAATTATTCTTATCAGGGTTCAGCTTAATCAGTCAATCTTTATTTATATAGCACTTTTCAAACAGTAAGGATGTAACACAAAGTGTTTTACATATAAATTAAATTTTTTTAAATTAGTGCACCCATCCCACCCACACACACAAAAAAGGAGTGAATGAGCATGAAAGGACCAGGAATTAAAAGAGGAGGCACTGTCACAGGGGGCCATCTACACTGGGGGGGGGGGCACCGACCCCACCGGCACAGTGCTACATCCTGACCAGTGAGAGAGGGCCGCATCACGGCAGCAGGGGCCCCCACCCACCTGGGAGGAGCAGAACTCAGGAAAGGTAAGTGCCACAGCCACCGAAGTCCACAGCTGCCCCCCAGCGCAGAGGGCCCCCACTGATGAAACATTGGAGCATATTAAAAGATAAATAAATTAACTAAATAAATAAACAGTAAAAAGATAGAAAACAGAACCATTGATTAAAAGAATCTAAATGTACAACACACACACAGACACACACACACACACATATATATGTATATATATGATAACTAAAACAGTAAAAGGATAAAGTAGAAGTACTGGTTAAAAGTCAAATTAAGTAACAATGAGAAAAATAGGAAGTTCAGACATAAAACAACATTAGTTAAAAGCCAAAGGTGTGTCTGCATCTGTTAATGCATCTAGATTCACTGTCGGGGGGTTTATAGACAATAGAACATTCACGATAATACTGAATGAATATGACAGGCTTAAATAAGTAAATGTCTGGAGCTCGTCATTACCATCCACACCTCTACTTTACAGCCACTAGATGGAGCCAGAGGACCATAAACACATCCTCAGGCTTCAGGAATCCTACAACCACACAAAGACACCATTATTTCCCAGTGGCTGCCATGATACTGTAGAGGAAACACCAAAGTCATCCAGATAATGTGCAGTTAAATGAACACAGTGGACTGACAGCTTTAAAGCAGCTGACTGGGAGGGGTGGGGTGGGGGTGGGGGGCAGTGTTTACAGTGGAGGCAGTGTTAGAAAACAGAGGCCAGCTTAAAGAAGAGGGTGGGGTAAGAATGAATGCAGTGATGTAACACTTCAGTTCAGGAGTGACTCTGAGGTATTATGAACGGCACTGAAGGGTGTCACGTGGACAAAGTCTGTAAAGTCTGATCAGCTGAGAAGGACACCAACACTGGAGCTGGATCCAAAACAATAATGACTAATGACATTATGGGATACATATCAGTGCATTGGTTCATTTGATCCAATTCTTCGGTTTGTTTGTAAAATGTCTCACAGACGATTGGACTGAATTTGTGTCCACATTCATTTAGTTTTGTCTCTGATTGTAAATGTCCTTCCTCTAAATGTCTCTAATATTTGTCCTGCTCTGACTGTAAAGAATCATTTCATCTACTTTCATCACATCTGAGGAACAAACATCTACCATTAAACTGGAGCCAAATATGGACGTTTAGGAACTATATGGACATAAATCTGTGTCTCCAGCTGTCACATGTCCTGTTCATGAGGATCAAACACACAAACATCAGTATTAAGAATCAATAGGATATGTATCCCATAATATTCAACTGTATTCTGACAATAGTTCTTATAGTTTTGGATCCAGACCTTGTTAGAAAACAAACACCTGTGTCCAACGTGTCCACAGACTTTTGTACACAGACATTTGTTCATATAATGGACGACGATTATGTTATGAGTCTGACATTATAGCCGTGTCTGAAGGGAAAACCAAAACCACATGGCAGCAAAACAGGTAAAGGTCAGAGGAAAACTGCTTCTTCATGCTGTATCTAAACATATTATCTCTGATATTTTAACATTTCTGTCTATATTCAGTCTGTTACCGTAACAACCTGGAGATAATATTTGATTAATGGCTGTAATTCGTTCACCTGCATAAAAAATGATGGATGAAAATAGCTCAAATCTCTTATTTTAATCACTTATATACAGTGTGACAGCACCTGAGTGGGGGTTTAGCGCCACCAACAGATGGATTTAACACTGACCAGGCAAAAATAAACAGCCCCCAGTTGGATTTCAATAAGCAAATAGGTACACTTTCCATTTGTTTGCATCAGTTTATTTTGCATCAGTGTCAGAAGAAAGGAGGATGAAGTGATTACCCATCATGCTCGGTGCCTACAGTCCAAGCCTGTGGGTCAGTGTTCTGATCTGGGGTTGGTTCAGGTCTGGGACTTTTTGTTGGTCTTAACTCAGTAACTACTAGGGATGGGTATTACCAACAACCTCGTAATACGATACATATCCTGATACAGGGGTCACGATATATGTGCATCCCAGTACATGGTATTCAACACGATATGCATCTCGATATTTTAGGCCTATTTTTTTTTTTTTACTTTTTTAACATTTTAAAGCAAACAGACACATGTATACCCAAATGTTATTTTTTTTATTTTGCTGTAGAGCAACAATTCCACTGTAGTGCATGTAAAACACTGCATTAAGAACTTGGCTGTAGTGCACAAATAAAGATGGCTTTGATAAACGTAAAACATGCAAAGTCAGATGCCGTTTCACAAACTTGATAAACTCATTATTTGTTGCATGTGAAATATCGATACTGATGCCTCTGTATCGATACGCGTATCGTGAAGAGGCCCGCAACAATATATCCCCGCATGGATATTTTGAACACAACCCTAGTAACTACCCAAATCCTGCATTAACCTGTTGTGGGTTGTTCTACTACAATGACCGGCTCACTGTGTATCATCTCTAACCAAATGTACAAACCTAAAAACAAACCATGAATGCACTTTTTATTTACAGTTTCCAAAGTGCCAGTGCCAATAAATGTCTCTCCTTTTTTTGTGTATATAGTGCTACAATAATGGCATCAAATAAATACATTCGGCTTTTGGCTATTAGGTGTTGGATACATGGACTGGACAGGTTCTATCAGGTTCTGACAGGTTCATTTATACATTGTGTGACACAAACCAACATATATGTGCAGAACACACCATCAGACAGATTCAAACATGAACTCAACAGCACTTTGGTCATTAGTTTAACAGTAAATCGAATTAAAATGCGTCAGATTTAACACATTTAGTGTCTGAAGCAGATAATTACTAACAAACTGTAGAGCAGTGTGATCATAAGAGTCCGATTGTGCCTGATACTTTCAGTTTATAACACAGGCTCTTTGGTTAAACCCTGACACTCTATCCCTCATTACATAATCTGGATTACACACTGAGTGGTACTACCAATGATGAGTAAAAGGTACCAAAAACAATGAAAACATCAGTGGAGTTCTCCTTTTAACCACAGACATGTAGAACTCAGTAGTAGTAATGAACGAACACAAACACTGTGGAAGTCCAATACGACACATCAGATCCTCTCTGTCAGTGAACTCATTCCTTCACCTCTTATCCTCAAGGTCAACTCTTTACAGTCCACCGGCTGCCATTCAAGTGCGCATGCAGTACCAGTACCGGCTGATTGTACTGATGTCCTCTGCAGAGCTCAGCAGACGGTGGCAGAGTTAAAGCCACAGCAGCACACACACAGATTATACCAAATTCAATTCAATTCTGATGGCATTTGCTCCCCCACCCCCACCCCCTCCCACATACACGCAACACTCATGACAATAAACACCCAACCCCCGGTGCATTAACACCTAGCGTCACCTTATTTCTGCTGTCATTCCAGCTTCAAGCTTAAGCTCCTTTCAACAAATCAAAACTGGGTTAAGCTCATCAACAAACTCAAATCAGCGCAGTTGTTGTCATGGTTATGTCTGTGTAACGCTACAAACACACTAGTGTCCACCCTGCAACAAAGTCAGCCTGCAGCCGTTCATAACAGGATGTCACTGCATTAGCTCTGACGGATCAGCAGACGTCTGCTCCACAACGCCATCATCAAACACAGACTTTGGAGTTCACTGCAAATGAGGCCTCCAACGACTGCTCTGTGATTCTCTAGTGCTGCGGGATAAGGCAAGGGGTAAGGTAGGTTAAAGGGTAAGGTAAGGGGTAAGGTAGGTTAAAGGGTAAGGTAAGGGGTAAGGGTAAATGTACATAATCTGAACAAATACAAAGAACCTGAGATGTCTTCAGAAAAGTGCAATTTATTAAACGTCTTATACATGCACTGTCACTAAGTAAAATAAAACATAATAGTGTTAAAATTACACTTTTCAGTTTGTTCATGTTATTTGTATTGTCTGAAAGGATCGTTTGTAGATTTTTATTATTTGATTTATTTGATTTTTTATTTATTCACTCTAAAATATAACAAAAAGTTTAGAGTTGACATTATTTCTATATTTTTATGCTATTATTTCACCAGTTGGGCCCACTACAGATCAGATTTAGTTTAATGTGGAACTAAAATGAGTTTGAGTCCTGCCCAGTGCATACGTAGTGTAAGTGTGTGCATCGCGCCTGAGCAGCTCCTCCATGTGTCAGCAGTGGAATACGGCAGCACATGGAGGTCAGAGGTCACCAGGCCTTTGTCTGGTCATGTGATGCCAACACATCACACAAAAAGGAACCAAAATATAGTGAGAAATATGTGAAAATATGCAGAAAATGGAGCCCGTTTACAGGTCTGTTCCATGGTCTGCACAGCCTCAGGCCGCACCAGCAGCGCTGTGTGAGTCCACTGGTTACACTTTCATTTTCAGCCTGCACCATAGACACGTCTGGTACACAGTCCTGTTTAATGCTGGTTACTGTCACGCTGAGGTACGTGCACTGCAGTGGAGTCCCCACCTAAGATTCAGGACAAGACAGGCTGAAAACCTGCAACTACTTGTAAACCACTGCAGCGTCCTGAAAACCTGCCAGTTCAAGACCAGACAGTGCATCAGTTCAATGAGCAGCAACTCTGCAGTAACATTCTGTGTTTTTCATCCCTTTTTTGTACTTGAGATATAATTTGTAGCATCATAAAATATGAATGAGGACAGCGACTTTGAGTTATTTATTACAGATGTAATTCTTGAATCAAAGAAATAGCAAAAACCAAAAAAAAAAAAAAACACAGGGTAGGGGATTTCCTGTGAAACTGCTCATGAAAACACTGGAAGCTGTTGTAACAGATGAGCTGCAGCATCTGACTTCCATCACACATTATTTTGGTTCAAATGTCTTTGAGTATTTCTGTGCTTATGAACTTGAATCCACAGTTTAAATTAAAAAAATATATTAAAAAAAAAAAACAACCATCAGGACATGCACTTATTTTCCAGTGGGTTGACCAGCGGAGCGTGTGTGTGTGTGTGTTGGGGGGGGGGTGGTATTGGGGTATTGGACTTCTAAGAGACCTCTTTCATATGCTACATCAACAGATTTCAATGAGTTTATTTGATTGAAAACGGTCCAGAGCCTCCATGTCGCTCATGTGTCCAACTTCCCATCTGTCTCACTGCTGCTCTTTGACATTATCTGCAACAAAAATAGATTCTGCATGTATTTTTTTTTATGCGATGCTGAGTACTGAGCCTGTCCCAAGATGCTTCTGACATGTACTGTGGAGAAGACAGGCTTCAGTACCTCACATTAGCATCCATAAGCTTAAGAGGTGGGGCAAATGAACTGCTCAGCGCAACACAACCAACACCTACGCACACAAGAACGCAACGCATTAGAGGATGAAGCCATGATGTGGGTTTGGAGATGAACTGGAGCCCATTCAGGTCCAAACATGTCATCCTCCCACACGGACTAAACACTCACGGAAATGTTACAACTGCTTCATCCTCATGTCACGTCCTGCGTTTTAGCGTTAGCCTCATAGCATAATTCCCTAACACATACACAAATGGAAAAGTCTGTGGGAAATCGGTGTTTGGGATCCAAAACAATGATGGCTAACATCAGAATATAGTTTAAATTATGGGATAAATATAACTGATACTGACAATAATACAGATCCATCCCATAATAATGTGACTCACTGTAAAAAGTATTTAAAGTGTTTTTAACATAAACGTATGTAAACCAGTTCCATCTGAATCCACTTTAATAGTTTTATGGTTCAGTTCTTCTTATACTGACAAGACTGGAGCAGCTGGGGACAATTTCCCAGCATGCATTGGGACAGTTTGTGTATTTTCAAGTGTTCTG
Organism: Maxillicosta whitleyi; assembly: GCA_029822895.1. Lineage (NCBI taxonomy): Eukaryota > Metazoa > Chordata > Actinopteri > Perciformes > Neosebastidae > Maxillicosta > Maxillicosta whitleyi. Next base: position 13,387 of record JAPSES010098694.1, on the reverse strand, counting down.
AGCTGATCCGAAGTGTTGTTGTGTTTCTAGAGCAGTGTTCTGCTGTGTTCTTTTAAGGAGCTTTCTTTCAGTTTGTTCCATGAATATTCGGTTCAGGTTCATATTCAGGTTCAGGTTCATATTCTTACACCATGAGCTTAAGCTGCTCCTTTGGTTCATCAGACTGTGGAAGTAGTTTACATTTAAAGGGAATTAAAGTAAAATATAAAAATAAAATATTCAGTTATGATTTCTCTCATATTCATTAGGGTTAAAGATTGAATTCTAATTACTTGCGCTAATTAATTAATAATATTAAATATTAAAAAGATTAAAATATTCCTATTTAAAATTATAATAATTATTACCAACTTTAATGAGTCATTTGTTACATAATCAATTGGATATGTTCGGTGGGTTTGACCTCATTTTTATAGTGTGTTATAGCTTTAAATTCAATATATTTCACTCCAAATATAAAGTAAAATTTACTCAGACTAAATGAGTGTAAACTATTACTGACTTTTATTGAGTAGATTCTACAGGTTGGTTTTTATAGCGCACAAAAAAAAATCAATGAAAAAGAATCAGGAAAAAAACAGTGTTGATATAAATTCAGTCCAAATCATTTTGGAAACAAAGATAATAATTTAAACCAAGCTAACCAATGCAATATGCATCCTATAATATTAAACTATATTCTGACATTAGTCCTTTTTCAGTCCGTTTTGGATCCAGACCCTGTTAAAAAACAAACAGACTTTAGTTCTTACAGTGTGAGTTTGACAGTTATAACACTATAGCACAAACAATGTCTAATTGAAAAATGGATAAAGCCATTTTCATAAATACTGGAAAACTGTAAAAACACAAGGAGTGCGTGTTAAATATGTAGATTCCACGAGAGCATGTATGTGTACGGGACATGCCATCAGCGGTGGAATCTGTCTAAGCATGTTTGTGGATCATGGGTGCTGCTGAATTTGTGGAATGCCACAAAACACATGGAACTCCTTTTCCACAGCAACACCCTCCAGTTCAGACCAGAACACCTGAGTCTCATGATGGGGCAGTGCCAGGGGCGCCCCCAGGGGTGCCCCCAGACATGGCTCGTACACAGACACACATGCTCATCTCAACACTAAATACACCAAATCATCAGCTCCTCCGTCACATCTTATTTCTTTCACTTATTCTGTCCGGCAGCAGTAATCTCTGTGGAATGTGTAGGCGGGGCCAAACATGGACGGCGTCTTCTAAACAGCGCCGAATAACGCCACCGATTTGACCTCATGTGCTAGGTCAAAGGTTAAGACGGAGGACTGCTGTCAGCTAATTTCTGGTCTCCTATGTGTGTGGATGTATTTTCTAAACAGGTGGGTGTGTCTGTAAAATGTCCATGTTCACTGACGCACTAAAACAGTCCAATCCATCATCCCCAAATGGATCCTTTATCCTGATGTCTGTAAAACTAACCATGTACGGGAAGAAAAAAGGAAACAAATCTCTATTCTTTTCATATTTGTGTCAGATGTGCGCGTGTGATCAGTTGGATGTTCCTTCACTTCTCCATGGAATGGATCAGTGTTCTACCTTCTTGGTTCTCCTTCTAATTAGACATGGTTCTTGGTGTGTGTGTGTGTGTGTGTGTGTGTGTGCGCGTGCAAATTAGAATAAAAGCTACATATTGTTTCTATGCTTCATGAAAAAAGCAGGTCATATTCCTTAATGATTGGTTTATTAACATCGGATACCATACAGGAAATTACATTTATGGAGTAGAACTAAATCACTTCTGCAGAGAAACTTATTAAAAGTCCTCAGCATCATGGACGATTCCTCCCACTGTGTTCATGGACTGTTTACACTCCACTGTTTACTCGGACCAGTACAGACCAGTACAGATGAACACGGACCAACACGGACCAGCAGACTGAGGCTGTCAGACTGATGAACTCCAGATGATGAAACTGGATGCACTTTTTAATGTACTTTTAATGATCTTTTATTGACTCTTCTTCTTCTCTTGTTCTAATGTTCGTCCACATCCAGGTTTTTTTTAGTCACATGACTATAGCGATTGGGTAGCTCAGTGGTTAACGCCACTGACTTTAGTGCGGAAGACGGCCGGTTCGAGACCCAGGTGATTCCTTGGGAAAGGTTCTTTACGCTATACATTGAAATTGTCGGTTTTCCATTTGGTCAATTTTTATGCCTAAATTACATTTATGATATTTGAGGGCGGATGGAAAAGAGACTAGTGACACACAGGTAATGTACAAGCTAACCATTTCAGAAGAGTCCAACGCACATGGATACTGTACATCCTAATGTTTGAAGTCACTCAGAGCAGGATTTGACATGTGGACAGAGTGATGTTATGGGTGAATGACTCCAGTCGCAGATGTCCACACCCACAGTGAACAAAGAGTCTGTCCCCAGTGTGTCCTCTGTGACTGAGCAGCCCCAGGGCTTAGGTCAGCTGATGGATGCCACATAATACACAGTACCATTCACCCGTCTGCTCCAACGGAAACGGAGCAGCAGATAAGCAGAGCGCTGCTAACAGTAGCCTTTCAGCTACAGTAAGTGTGTCTGAGTGGTGAGTGACAGGATAAGACTGGAAGCGTACAGTGCACCGCCTGTACATACACACTTCAAAAACTGTCCCCGTTCACAAAATAAACCACAAAATTCACTGGTTTTTAAGGGTCATTCACCCAGATGGAAGAATCCTTCTCCCACCATCAACAGCCCACTGTGTACAGCTGAGGTCAGTTACATATATACATATATTATCCATCCAATGAATGTAATATATGTGGACAGCATATATAATGTGGCTGTTTCCTACAACACCTGAAAATGTAAACTGTACAGCAAAAATAAAATGTAATAAAATCCAATAATATGAAAAAAAAAAAACTTAAGAGATAATTATTTAATATGAAAAATGTTATAACTCTAATATTATACACTAATGTTTTTAACATATTTAGTAAATATTAGTACAGTTTTGTTACTGTTGGTGCCGTCACAAGCCACGGTGCAGGGTTCAGGGTCGACTCAACAATCACAGATCCACAGATTTCGACTTCATTCACATGGCAGTTGATGAGCAAGATAGCGGGTTAAATGCTCATTACACCACTCATGAGAGCGTCTCTGAGCAGTCGACCATGGGACGATAAGAGGAGCCGAGTCACCCGTTCACTGCCAGATCCAGATATTTAGAGACCAAGGTCTAGTCTGTAATTATCACAGAGGAAACCGAGCAATTCCCTTTGACTCAAAGGAACCATGTAAAACTCCTAGTAAATACATAAACCCAAACACGCCCAGCGCTGATAGAGTCGATTCTATCAGCGCGTCGTACTTCCTCTAAATCCTCGGGCTCCGCTGATAAAGGCTTTGAGTCGACTTTTATTCTTTTTCTTGTATCAAATAGCTGTATCACTGGTTTAATCTGACTGCTGGACTACCTTCAGAGTCGGTTTAATCTGACAGTTTGTCCTCTAATCACCCTGTACACCCGTCCTCAGAGTGGCCTGTAACCATGGAAACAGCCAGGTGCTTTAGCTGAGGCAGCTGCTTTGGCGCTGCTGTGTCATTGTGTTCAGCACCAACAGAAAGCAGATCGCTTACTGTGGCTTTTTGTTTTTTTTTCTGTCAGCAGCCTCAGCACTTGCACAGACCAAACACGCTGTGGCATCCAACACTGCACTGCTGTAGTCAGGCTCTCCCAACTCTGTCCATCTCTTTCACTCTCTCCCATTAAGTCGCCCTTCACCTCACTTCGTTATTATACTGTTTTTGCTTTTTTTTTTAATATATTTTATATCAGTATCCACATTACTGACTCTAACCCTTTAATAACTGATGTATGCATGTTGCTTGTTCAACCGTTTGTCCAATAAAAAAAATTTCCAACTGTTGATAGAATAGACCTTATTTTTTCCATAGACTTCTGAGCATGCTCAGATCAAAACACAGAGCAGTGAATGAAGACAACTCACTATAAAAATAATACATGATTTGGGCTTTTTTTTTTTTTTCCTTCTTGTTTTTACTGTTGCTTGTAGTGTTGCGGTGATTTTCCTTTATTTTGTTCGTTTGTTTGGTTGTTTGAGTTTTGAGTGAAACTGCTTTATGGAGTTCAATCAGATGTGAAAAAGAAGCTGTTTTGACGCTAAAACACAACTACTGAAGTAAAGGAACACAAGCACATACAGCAGAACCTTTAGCTTTAATCACAGGTTAAAGGGTTAATGTGTGAACCTTTACATTTAATCGTAGGTTAAAGGGTTAATGTGTGAACCTTTACATTTATTCACAGGTTAAAGGGTTAATGTGTGAACCTTTAGCTTTAATCACAGGTTAAAGGGTTAATGTGTGAACCTTTAGCTTTAATCACAGGTTAAAGGGTTAATGTGTGAACCTTTACCTTTAATCACAGGTTAAAGGGTTAATGTGTGAACCTTTAGCTTTAATCACAGGTTTAAGGGTTAATGTGTGAACCTGAAAGGGGATTCCGTTGCTCAGTCTGACTTAAAGGTAGGGGGAATCCTGGGTAATAGACGGTCAGCAGTTTGACACACTGTACAGTAGCTTCACTTAAAAGCATAAAATTCACACTGTCACAAAACCACGTCATGAACGCTTAAGTGTTAGCTCCATGAACAAACCCTGAGGTGCTCCCATCATGACTCATAAAAACCCTTTGATCCTTTGATAATAGAGTGTGTTTCATGTGACACACACACATTCAATCACTAACAGGTATGTTTTCAATGTCATCCCCATTATGCAAAGGAGCACATGCAGCTGAAATAAGGATGAAAAACTGCAGATTGACTCCAATTTTAAGAACCATAAGAGCCTGTAAACAGCAGGATCCAGCCAAAGGGAACATTCAGTTTCTCCTATCATTCCTCAAATAGGCTCATTTTGTAGCTAAAGAACTTCATTTTATGGAACTGGTTACAAAATTTGACTATCACTTGTATATATAAAGATATAATCAATATAAAATTAAACCTAAAAAAGACTCATATGTACATTATATTATACTTACTATTAATTTTATAATGTGTTCACACTCATATATGTAAATGTACTATTAACTATAATAATATTTGTTAACACTCATATATGTAAATGCACTATTAACTTTAATAATATTTGTTCACACTCATATATGTAAATGTACTATCAATTTTAATAATAATATCTGTTCACACTCATATATATAAATGTACTATTAACTTTAATAATAATATTTGTTCACACTCATATATATAAATGTACTATTAACTTTAATAATAATATTTGTTCACACTCGTATATGTAAATGGAGTAAGGCTGTCCATCCGTTTCCACTTGACCAGCCTCCACAGTTTATGATTAAAGATGTTCTGACATTTAGCACCATCGTCTGTGTTATATTTTAGCTGTGAGGGACAAATATTTAACTCCCATTATCCAGTTCCTGCTCATGTTATCATTATCACTCCATTTGATGAGGAAACCAAACACCATATTATCATCTATCGCAGAACAGCTGCTGAACTGTCCAGCGTGTCTTTCTCTACTCAGACAAGTCTTCAACAGTCCTCTGCATTATTCATCGGAGCTGCAGAATCTGTGAATAATTCAGTCGGCACTAAGGCAGAGGACGGCAGACACCCATCATGCCACAGCGGCAGTGAGGAACTTATCATACAACTGCGCGCCTGGACTCCACATGAGAACTATGAGGTTACCATAACAATGCTTGTTTGGTACCCCCACAGCGGCCTCAGAAATATGTGGAAAAACATACATGTACTCCTTCACAGAGTACACAGCGTAGCATTTCCTGCGAGCGGCGTCCAGGCCTCAGCCCTCACCACAGGGCCGGCCATGTTTGTTTAAGAGGGACGTCTCCTCATATAGAAGGACCAGAGCTTTTCTAGAATATGTGTCCCAATGCAGACCATTTATATTTATGACTTGTGACACTGTGGAAGATTATAACTCAGGGTTTCTGACGTCTCACACATGCTGCAGAGGCAATTCAGGGCAGCTGAAATCAGAATAACACAGGAGGAAATTACAGGGAGCTGAAATCTGAGTCACTGAGGTTGATGCTGAGGTTGAATGTACGTTGAAAGGCAATAGCATTAAGACATTTCTACAGCTTTTCAATAGACTATAATATGTAAACCTGTAGACTCAGGTCCAGGGAACAGCACATCTATGAGAAAAAGCTTCCGTATGCACTCATTTGTTATCTTATTACTGTGATGGAGAATAAATGCTTGTATTAAAAATATTAGACACTTTGGTCCTTACATCATAACAGGATCAAAAATTAAAATTGGTGTGAAGGCAGGACACTTTCACATTTTTAGGGACTGTGTTTAGATTGTACCTACTAGTCTTTGGTGATAAACTAAATTAACAATATAATAGGAATGGATTTACTATTTGACTTTATGGTGAATTACTTGGGTAAAAAACCATATAAGATGAGGAAATCTGACTGTTTTGTATTGTATTGTATGGAAGGCTTTTTTTTTTTTTTTAATTTAAGCAAATAAAATTAGCCATTTTAAGGGTAACAGAAGGGAAATTTTGTTATGTAGGTACAAAGTTTATACCTTTCAGTTAGCATCTTGGCAGTCAGTGTGCCTCCACAAAGCACCTTGTCATAGATAAGATAATCCAAATCAGACACAACCAATAACAAAGAAGGAATGCTTTATTATTCCATCAACAGAGAACGTCTTCTGCCCCTTTAGGAGGTGACAGTCAGTCTCTTCTATGCCGTCCTCCCCCAGCTGTCACAGGCTGTGTTGAAGTTGAACTCCTCTGAGAAGTTCCAAAAACTCATTTCAGGGAGATGTTCACTCCCGAGCTGCCGCCGTTGTTTTAAGCATAAAAGAACATCACTGTACGTCTGTGGCCTGACGTCAGCACAGACTGAGCCAATGACAGCACACTCACTAACTCAGGCTGTAAATGCATCCTCCGAGGAGACACACGATAGAGACAGATAATTCAGAGTAGGTGCTTCGGGCAACCGTTAATGTCGGACCCTGCGTTTGATCTGGGCAAACAATTACAGTCAAAATGCTGATACGCTGTACTGAAATTTAGCGTGTCTATCTATCTTTTATATATATATATATATATATATATAGTTAACTTTTGTCTATTTCAGTAGTTTTTATAGTACTTTAGAAAATATTTGGCTGCAACAATAAAATATGCATCAATCTCATAAAAAGTTGACATCCTGTTTGTGGTGGTAAAGAATAAATGCAGTATTCAGTATTTTGTGCAATATTTTGTGGCATTTTATTAAAGGGTTTCAATGATTTCCATTGTTCCTGTGACACTGACGATAAAGATTCAGTCAATTCTATTCTGTTCTATTGTATTCTATTCTATCTGGAGCCACATGACAGCACTTTAGAACTTTATGTAATGGTTGTTGCACACACTGATAAATCGTGAAAAAGGAAATGGTGCGTATTTCACTGGTTGAACTTCTTCGATCAGTCAAAGCAAAGCGTGTGTTTAACACTGAGCATCCTCCAGTTCATTTAACAGTGCCAGCCCTGGTTAATCCCCGTCTGTGGAGGGCCATGAGGATTACCTCCCAGCAGGTCAGCCTGCTCAGTCCAACTACAACATCTGCTTGGATACTCTGATCCGGCTACTTGGTCGTAGGAGACTCAGAAAAGCGTAAGTGAGGGGTGCATAAGTAGGAAAGAGGATTAAGAGCCGAACAGTGTTGGGTTAACAGTCTTATTTGGTAATCAGAAGCATCAGGCACATGTAATCCTTTGATGGGCAGCACACGGTGTGAAGGCTGACTAATAAGTGACGGTCAGTTTCTCATCTTTCACAGATTGGAGACGTACCCTCTGTACAAGATGGAGCATCATAATACCAGCTATTTACAAGACTTAACCAAACAAATGTCAAAAGGGGTGGAGGAAGATGTAGAAGAAGTTGTATGAAATGGAAACATTTGAGAGAAGTAGCTCCAATGAAAATGTCAGTAAACACTGTAATGAGCACATCCACTGGGTATAAACACGTCTGCACGACTAGCACATTTCTGTAGGATATCTGCTGTATTAGAAACATTCATAATACATTTAAAATTCAACCCTATACATCACAGAGTTGTCCCTTTATGTTTGGAATGTATGACAATTAATGTGTGAAATGTTATAAAATATTTCCAAAGCGGTTTGGTTTGTACATGTTCCTACAGCCCACAGGTTTGTTTACAAAGTCTCCACAGAGGTGCACATGCACCGTGTCCAACCTCTACGAAGGTTACCAAAGGTCAGCCAATCGGAACAGAGCGGCCTTCACAGAGGAGTGGCTTGACAGGTAAAACAGAGGCTGAAATGGGCTGAAACAGGGTCTGAAACATAGGCTAAAATGAGCTGAAGTATGGGTTACAATGAGGCCTGTATGATGCCAAATGTGCAGTTGTTGACTGCGGTGATGACAGTGTGGTTTTTGTAGTAAATATCTTCTATTGTGACAGTAACAGATCGAAACAAAGGTGAGGCTTCATTTAAAGCCTCATTCACACTGGACTGGTTGTTCCATAAAACCACAGATAATGAACTATAGCTACAGAAGTAGTCTGTGACCTTAAGACCATGTCAATCATTAAGTATAAATTTCCAAGGACAGGACGGCCGCTATTTCAGCAAACACAGCGGTCCACTGACCATTTCCTGTGTGAACCAACATCTCTGTCATATGGTGGGATATACAGGGTTTGTGTTTTTTCAGTCATAATAATCTGTAAATCAGGTTTAGCAGGTCAAATGTTCACTGTGCTGTAGGGGAACGTGTGTGCATTACTTTTCATATTTATCACAATCCAAACATTCTTTGGTGATTTGTTGATGTGTGTTCATACTGCACTGATGGTGAACATCCAATTTATGTACAAACTAATCATTTACTTTCATCACATCTGAGGAACAAACACCTACCATTAAACTGGAGCCAAATATGGACGTTTAGGAACCATATGGACATAAATATGTGGACACTCCAGCTGTCACATGTTCATGAGGACCAGACACACAAACGTCAGTATTAATAATCAATAGGACATGTATCCCATAATATCCAACTATATTCTGACATTAGTCCTTACAGTTTTGGATCCAGACCATGTGTCTAATGTGTCCACAGACTGTTTAAAGGAGGTAAATGTGCAGACTGAGGCACATTAACAGTCAACACACCGTACACCCAAACACAGGAGGTTTATTATTCATTCACGCAAATAGACCTTTACGTTTGATTACACCTCTGTCATCTTTTCAGAACCTGCCGTACGAGCAGGTGCACTTCACACTTCACATTCAGTCGTGCCGGTGAATCCTTTCAAGGAAACCAGTCGGTCAAACACAAGGCTTTTACTTCAGCCGTGATGTTGTTAAGACTCTGATGCTGAGGTTCAAGGATTGTTCTCACTTTCTGTAAAGCCGGCTTATTTCCACATACTGGAGATGAATTTAAATAAATCAGTCACCAGTTGTGTGAGTGTGACTCATCACATTTCTTACATCCCGTCGTATGGCATTCCTGCGTCGTCCTGACCTGACTGTTGTCTGAACTCTCACACACTGACACTGCCTTTCCAAGCCTGTGAGCACTGATCATTTACTAAACAAATCAAGTCAAGTGTGCTGGAAATCTGAGAGTAAGACCAGACTGATGGGATCCAAGTCAACCTTTTAGTCAGAGCTGCCGTAAAAAAAAGGTACTGTAAAAAAATTAATAAATAAATAAATGAGCCAGGAGGAGGAAACTAAAAACAAAGAATCCAGATGTAAAATTTCACTTCGACTGAAATCACTATATAAGGGTTTATGGAGAAACACAATAGGACTTCAACAGCAGATAAAAGCAACCCATCCTGTTCAGATGAGTGTTTCTATTTCCAGCGCTGAGGGGGCTTTAACTAGAGTCAGGGTGCATTACTGCTTACACACACACACACACACACACCTGTGCGTTCCCCTGCATCTGTGCTGGAGCTCATTCATAGCAGACTGCTGTGATCTCTCAATTTGCAGGTATCATCCTTCACACATCACCTCTTATTGCACATTCTTTCTTTTGGCTTTTGTCAGAGAAACTTGAGGACACACATTGTAATCTGGAATTCAACCCTTTTTTTAAACAAGTAAACAACCAACAACAGTTGGAAAGAGATTTGTAGACTTGAAACTGACTTTGACTGGCAACAAAAAGTAGTCTGTGAATATGAGGCATTCCAAAACACCTGCCCCCCAGTCTTGTGATTGGTTGTTATATAATAGATATGCATATTTGCATATTTCACAGCGAACGGCCCAATTCCTGTTTTCTCAGTATTAAATACAATGAGAAAACCGGATGGATTGGACAGGCGAGCAGATCACGGCCCTGGTCGTCGCAGATGGATGATACTACGCTGTTCAAGTCAGGTGACCAACAGGCGTATAGAGGCCAAGCGCAAATACAAACAGCACATCAAGGAAAACAACACTAGGAACATATGGCAGGGGATCAAGGAACACATCAGCTACAAGTAGAAGCAGACGCCGATATACTCTTCAGTCCACTGGGACACCCTGCTTCCATCGCATCCCACACCTTTACTGCTTTTTTGGAGAAGGACGCCGCCCCCGTCCAGCTGCAGCAGTATCAGGTCAGTGTCAGGGGAGGTACGGCGTCTACGGCAATGGCATGGTAACAACAACCTGGACCTGAACACATCCAAAACCACGGGAATGGACTGTTTTCAGATTTCTTCCATCTGTATTATAGACTTGGCACTTTTGTATATTTCTTGTAGTTTTGGATAGTTGACATTTTTTGGTAAAATTTGTGGGATATTTTAGTCCTTTTTTGCTTTAAGAGAAACAGAGCTGCTCAACAGATTTTCATTGTTCCTGTAACAGTGACAAAGTCCCATTCTATTCTATTCTACCTGGTTCTTTTATTTGTCAAACACTTACAGTCATGTATCCGACACACAGATCTAACCCTGAGTGTTTCTTAACCCATAAAGACTCAAATATTCACTGTCGACCAAAACAATCTACTGATCTAAACTGTTTAATACCTGTTGATCCATTCATTCTATCAAGAATGTCAATAATTGGTGTCGAATACAGTTCTTCATCTTTTCATCTCATCATATATGACCATATTTGGACATTCAGAGGCTTCGTAGTTACCATGGAAACACCATCATCTTCTCCAACATTGATTCGCCAGTACAACCCATGGAGTTGGATCAGTACCAGTGGATGGACACAGTGGGTTTATGTTCAGTTCATGACAGATTGGACTGAAAAAGACACTTTTTTTTTTCCTTTTACAGTTTTCTATGTTTTGATATAATAACTTTAGAGTTTACTTAAGATTTTTTATGAGCATCTAAATTAATTATAGGAAATAAATTTAAAGAAAAATATGTGATTTACAGTGAAATTTGCAAAACACAGAGGTTAATATATTAATAAATGGTGATAAATCACTTAAGAAAGGTTAAATATATTGAAAAATTCATTTTGGAACCAAAACAAAATTAGCACTCTTTATTAGTTGAAGCCACAACACAGGATTTGCATAACCGTGTGACAATCGTGCTAAGACGTGCAGTAACTCATACTACTATGAATACAGGTTATGGAGCTGTAGGCATATACAGTGTGGCTCTGTATGGGAAAACCTTATGCACAGAACAGTCCATATCTTATCAGTAAAAGTCAAAAGTACAGGCTGTAACAGTGTCCGTCTGCTGTCCATTCATCAACACTGACCTGGGTTCAAACCCTAGATACTGGATTTCAGACTGACATTTCAACATTTTGTTCAGACGTGTAAACATAGTGAGATGAAAGCTGTGGCCCACATTCAACTGCCAAAAATGGGTCTGTCCAAATTCTAACACAGAAAGTGACGAAAAGTAAAGAACAGAGCTTCTATTCTACCAGGCTTCACTTCAGTGTAAATGTTGTTCTCCAAGACCAACATTCTTTTATACAAAAATCACATGTGCAGAAAAAACCTCCTACAAAACTCATATCCTAAAATCGAGTTTCAGGGATATCGTGGTTTTACCCCAAGCACCGCCACTGCTGGAACTCCTTGGTGTTTTAGTCGATAACTCGGACAGATGTGGTTGGATTTGTCCTCCTCTGTACCCATCCTGGTGGACCCTGGTGGACTCTGGTGGACCCTAGTGAAATGTGGTTCCTGTAGATGTTCCTCCACATGTCCATGTTCTGTCTAACATACACATTTCATATGGGCTCATATTTTGGGTTCCACTGGTTCTGTCCATTATTCTGACATTATCAGGTCCATGTTTTGGTTTGCACTGGTTCTGTCCATTATTCTGACACTACGGACTGTCCAACAGCTATTGTGGACTGGGGGTGGGGGTGGGTGGGGGTATCCTTTCTGTCAGTCACACATTTTATTTCTTATCTCCTAATTACTCCTAATTAAGAAGTAAATTTTTATTGAATTAAATTAAAAACCAAACTGCTTTCTCACAACATTTTGAATTATGCATTTTGTGACTTTGATCCTGAGTGTTTGTATCGTTACCACACAGAATGGAACGCTGTAGACAGGATGATACCGGTCTACAGTGTGCGTTGCCTGTCTTTGTATTTTATTTTTAAAAGACATGGACTTAGTTGGACAGAGAGCTTCTATTAGTCAGATTTCCTGCCCACTGCTTCCCTCTTCCTTTACCCTCTGTGACCTGAAGCAGAACACAGAGGATGTGAACATCAACACAGGCTCGTGGTAAACACTGAGAAACAATGCAAGAAGGTACAGGAAATCTGTTGGACTAGGACATTTTAAAACCACCAGGGGACAGCTAATGGTCCTGTTGTGAGTAGTGTTTCTACCCAGAGCAAGGACACGATGGGTAAACGTATAGAAGTCAGATAAAGGGTTCCACTGGAGTTTATTCAAGAATGTTTATTATTATTATGTGCACATTTTTGCCAACAGGTGTTCACCAAACACACCAAAGAATGTGCACATCATATGTCTTTTGTAGATCATACATGAGAGAGGTGTAAAAGCACGGTATGTACTGTACAGTAAAACAGTATGTGCAGTTTGAATGTAATGTGCAGCTAATGTCCCAACTGTGACACACTGGTTCTGTTTTAAGTGTCTATACTCTGCCTCAGACAGTCAAGAGCTTCATGCTGGACATCAGGAAAACTGGAACCATAAAGGGGATGTATGACCGAAGACGACAGCACCGCATACGTGACATATCGTACATGTGAACAGATGAAGAAGGCGGACGTGAAGCAGAAAACATTCCAGTTCATCAGACATCATGTCGGCGCCCCCC
>JAPSES010098687.1:0-19953 GCA_029822895.1 Maxillicosta whitleyi | reverse complement strand
TATGAACCACTGCAGTACTGACCCATGGAAGGATCAGAACTATTAGTGCAGTTAAATCCACTGAATGTCTCCTGGAAGGTGGTGCAGTCAAATATTGCATGTATGAATTTTGCAGGGTATGTTGTATTAATGAGTCCAAGTTTATATCAGCTTTCAATAATATAGTTGGAGGCATTAGTAGGGTATTTACTCCAGTCTTGTTCATATTTTCCAACGGGTTTAATTAACACTAGTAAACTGTGGATCAAATTCATTTATAGAGAATTCAGTAAAAAAAACAAAAAAAAAACAAAACAGTGAATTATAAACAAAGCCCCAAATTAAGTATAGAACCATGGGATTGTTGGACACGTAGTTTTGTTAGTGAACAATGTTTATGTAATATATTGGGGGGTGGGGTAAAAAGAAACAAACTGAGGAGTGAAAAGTAAAAGGAGAATCACCACTCTCACCTGTCCACGGCTTCCACGTCAAAACAAAACCTCTTCTCTATAGAATCTGTTTTCCTCCTGGTGCAGGACTTGAGAATAAAGCTCTCCTCTTCCCCCTGGTTATTAAAAAGAACATTTTTTTTTTAACTGAGAGCATTTCCAACTTGCTAAACTTCCTGTCAGAGTCACAGTGAGATAATTTTGGATTAACACTTTCAATGTGAGATGGGCAACAAGACAAAGCTCTGCAGGAACTGGAAAACGGTACGTCAATTTTCTGAACTTCTACAAGAACTTGAAAATAGTTTCCTTCCAGGCAAAAGTTATTAAACTGACGCAGATTAATGCACCGTAAAGATATCTAATATTAGCATAAGTACTGGATCAATGTATAACCATTTCTATTAATATGCTACTATGGTATGCTTGAGTATTATTTAGTATAGCGACCTTGGGTTCCATGAAAGGTGCTATATAAGTCCAAGTTATTATTATTATTATTATTTGAAAGCAATGAAGGCCTAAGTGTTGCCTTAAAGAAAAAACTGTAAAATCATAAGTCCTGTTTGAGTCTCTGATGATTCAAATCAGCGCAGCCTTGATGTTAGAAACGTCACATAAGATAAGATAAGATAAGATAAGAGAAGAGAAGACACAGGGTTCTTACAGTCTTTCTACAAGTTAAATTTCAGTGTTTTTAAGACCTTTTCAAGACTTACAACATAATTTAATGCCTATTTCACACCCACACTGGTAAAATGTGTGACTCCTAGAATTTAGGAATATATATATTTATGTATTATGTATTTCATTTCTCACCTGGGGCTGTTAAGTAAATCACTGAGTTCTAATTTCAACATAAATTGTTGGACTGGAACAGGTGGAAGTGAATAGACTAATGTTGCTTTCTTTACAGTTTGGACATTTTCTTTCTAGACACATTTTAACACAGTACACTGAGCAGGTTGCAACATAACTTAAGACATACCATATCAAATTAATACCTTTTAAAGACTTTCTTAACCCTTACCAGTACCTTCCACATCACACAGACAAAGGCAATGGAATGGGGTCAAATTGACCCCAAGGAATACACAAGGTTTAAGGTTATAAATGCAGATTTGAAAATTCAAGACTTTTAAGACTTTTTAAGACCCAACAGGAACCCTGAAGATAAGATAAGATAAGATAAGATAATTGATCCCTCAAGGTAAATTCAAATGTACAGCAGCACGAGTTAATATGTATCAAATGTAATCGAATAAATAAATAAAAAAATGTCAATATCACACATACTATAATATACTCCACATCCAGAGTTCACACATACATACAGACAAAAAATGATTGAAGTAATGAATCATCCATAAGAGTAGAAAAGAAGTTCTGCCCTAATGTAACGTCCGGTTGTAGTAAATCCTCCTTGATCATTTGATAGTTGGACAGCCTTACGTAAAAACTGCATAACCTCATCTGGATCTTATAGCCACTCACCATTTTCCCTCCTGATTTAGGGTCAAACAGAACCATAGTGACTCTCTTGGGCTCGCGGTGATATGTGCAGTAGTACTTCACCCAGGAAGATACAAACGACCCTGAGGCAAAGAGACAAGGCAGTTAAAGGACAGGAATACAAAGTAGTAGAAGGGAATTAAAAGGTGTGTGCCATGTTGAATTATAAAAGACAGTGTCAGACAGGAGGAGAGACAGTAAGACAAAAAAAAAAAAAGACAAGCCTCAATCAGTCCCACTTTAGTGCTGGGTGAGTTACCATAGTTACCACACGAGCCACTGACATGTCTCCAACAGATCAGGCTTGACTTCATCAGCTGTAGGTTCATTATGGTTTGTTTGTTCTGCTGCTTTGACAGCATGTGAGTGTGAGTGTACGAGACAATCAATATGTTCGCTTCCATGCACACATACAGATAAACAAAACATGAAGACGCACTGCATGGCAGATCGTCTCACTTACGCACTTTGTCCAGTTTATTCAGAGATTGCTCCTTCGAGGAACATTTAATAGTCAGTTTGTTCTCTGGCATAGATGTAAAAGGACACAAACACACACATAGATACGTACGTTTCTCCTGTACGAACAGGTATCCCTCCATAGTGTGCTGGCTGACACTTTTGTGTTCGTGTGGATTCTCCTTCATCTTCCTCATCAGACTCTCGACTTCAGACCGGGTGCTCTCAAAACGGTTCCTCGTCTGTTCAAGCGCAGAGAAGAAAAACCTTCAAACTGTTTTGTCAGTCACTAATATCATACACATGCAATCTTCTTTTAGGAGTGGAAGAAGTACTTTAGAAATCAATGAATAAATACATAAGTAATACAATATCATGAACCAAACCTGAGGGTTTTTCTGTGACCTTTTCATTTCAAATGTGATTTCCAAATGGTGTTTGACCTTTAAAATGCTGTCAGTAACAGGACACACACTTGGAGGATTTTATGTCCTCTCAAGATGTATGGATGGTCAATATTATAATGTGGGATGTATGACAGTTAAAAAAAAAAAAATCATGCATCATTTCATGTATAGAAATGCACATATTTCAAAACACACTCTTTACGTTATTTTTTTTTCTCTTTTTTCATTTTGAGGATGCATTATGGTCCTCAGTACAGCAGTGACAGGTTATTTCCACCATGGTGAAGGAAAGAAATGTAGAAGAGTCATTCTGAACAAGAGACGAATTCCAACACAACACCTGGTTCAGTCCAAAGGAGTTTTTCCTTTTATATGTACTCTTCTTTTTCTTCTTCTTCTCCTCCTCCTTATTATTATTACTATTATTATTCTCATGTACTTTTGCCATTTTCATTGTTTTCCTGTCTTTACTGAACTGGACTCTTGTATCTTTAAATGATCTGTAGGCCTATTTTGTCACTTTTTAACCTCTTGCCTTTAACATTATCACATCCATAGGCCATGAGCTATTGTGAAGGTACTGTGTGTTGTCTTCAGCTTCATTTTCGTCCACAATTTCTTCAAACATCTTCTTCTCCACAACTACTGGTCGGCTTCATCTCAATTTTATATGTGCCTTTGCTTATAAAGGGCCATATTTTTATGGCTTATGTCATGGACATGGTTATAGGGGTTATAGGGCTGCATGATTAATCAATTTTAAATCAAAATCAAACTATTTAGTTAGGACGATGCCTAAAAAAGTGTAATTGTCAAATCAAATTTCATCTCCTGCCTCTAGGATACCGTGGGCTCCTCCTCCTAACTAGAGTCATGACAGTTTTGGTCTCCACACACCAATACAAAAATTATGTTTGGCTAGGAGAATGAGAAGTGGCTAAAATAGCAAGAGCTTGGCAGTTGTGTGGAATTGGTACGGCTTCGAAGTTTCTGATGAAGACCAAACCATTCCTCACTGCAAACTCAGCCTGAAGCCAACGACAGCAGCACAACCAACTTATTTCAGAACCTCAAACATCATCATACACTGCAGTGGGAGCAGTGCGTGTTGCATTGCAGGCTGCATGTTAAAACAACATGCCGACTAAAACCCCACCACCAGCATCAAGCTTTCAGAGGAAAAAGATTGCGTTTTTATTTTTGGTCAAAATAGTTACAGATAGCAACATAATTACGACTGAACACTGATAGGAAGTCATATATGGACTTTTGCTTAATTTCAGAGTGAATTGAGAGTGTGACCAATCCCCAGTTACAGTACCACCCACTTCTATTAGGAGATTGATCTCCTGCATCAAGACCGCAGGACTCTAACATGGCAGTAGAACCTGACAACCTCACAAATTCAACTTGTTATTGAAGAAACATTCTGATGTAATTCTGAGAAATTTGTCCTAATTGCCTGTAAAGGCTTTTTTATGACTGTTTTTGAAGGTGATAAATAAATAAAATTATCATTTGCTGTTTATTTTTTTGTTCAGTATCTGTTTTGTCTGAGCAGTTGAATAGACACAAGAATCCCACAGATATGAAGTGTACGTTGGTCTACAAAGATACTCCAAACATGATGTCCAAACTTATAAAAGAATGGATTTGTTTGGACTTGTATAAATATGTTTGTGTGCCATGCATATGGCCATGGCCTTGTATGTCACAGCCACAGCTGTATTTCTTGTGTGTGTGGGCTCTTACATTTTGTATGCTGATGGTGAGGTCAGTCTTGAAGTGGTTGAAGTCTTTGGCCAGCTCGTATCCGTGGTGATAGTAAGTAAACAGGCCTTGGAGAAATGCCAAGAGCTGCAGGGAAGACAGAAGGTTGAGGATGTTAGAGTGAAGTAAAATCACAGGAAAGGACAAGGAAATCACAGAAAGGATGAAGATGTGATAAATTAATGTGATGAGGAAGAACATTGGTTTTGAACACTGTCGATAACTGAAAATGTGATTAAACTATTTTTGCACATGAATTAAATACACGTCTAGTGTTCAGGTGGATCATATACATCACGATAAAATACAAGAATATAGGGCGTCCACAAAGTGTCTTTACAGTTTAATTTTTTTTTTTTTTAAATTTGATGAATATGAAAAAATGTCATATAGGATGCAGGATAAGACAAAAAATATCTTTTGAAACAGAGCAAATACCTGGAATATTTACATTTCAAAGACTAAAGGCTGAGAGGATTCACACTGAAAACACAATGACCACATTCCTTCTGTATGTGTGTATATTATAATTAGACACCTAGATATTATTATGTATGTATATATCATATACATGGATACTCAAAGTTGATGTGTGTGGGATAAAAAAGCCACTATATCGATATGCAGAGCCCTGTTCTGGTTACAGGTGGGTCATTTTCCAAAGTTCTAATGTCAGCATTTGATGATGTGATATGATTGGAAAAAAGAAATAAAAAATACAAGTCATAAAAAAACAAAAGCAATTGATGAGATATGTTGATCAGATTTGTTCCATGTACTCAGTGGTTATCGATGTTTGGATCTCCATTTTGAATTTGTGTATTATAGGTACCCTGTAGAAAAAAATGAAATGAAAATGAAATCGTTTATGTTAAATAAACCCCCAAAAATGGCTACAACTCATGAAAAGGCACAATATGTATCGTGGTTGAAACAAAAATTGGAGTTATGTTCAAGAGAACTGATGCCATTGAAACCATTGATGAGTCTATGCTACAAACAACATGGGAACAAATCCTGTATTGTCTGGATGTGCTTCGTGCAACTAATGGTGCCCAATGAGACCAAAAAAAAAAAAAAAAAACCTAACAAAAAAACTAACAACTTCAATATCTACTTTTGTTTTAGTGATAATTTCCAGATTTGTCTATTCGTTTCCTTTTGTGATAAATGTGTTAAATTGTAAAAAAAAAAAAAAAAAACTGGTAAAGAACACTTTGTATACTTACTTTAGCCTTAAATTCCAGTAAGACATCAAATTAGACAATCATAAATACCTTATGGTATAGAAAAATGATGGAATGTACATCAGTGATGGCTACAGTGTTTGTCCCATCATCAGACTTTTCACAGTCACATAAATCTCTCCACCCTCCAAAACTGTTTTGTCCTGTTGGTCTACATCTGTGTACATCAGACACTGTATATATGAAACCGTTCAGATCTACAAGTTGCCCAGCTCTTCTTCTATAAGTGTTAGAGTTAGAACCGTGTTGTATCATCCTGTTTCTGCAGTGAACAGAACAGAACACTGCTGTTTAATCATAGCTTTCACTCCACTCTTATTGAAGTGTTTGATCCTCTTCAAAGGCTAAACAACAGACACCTTCTCACAGTGGGTCATGTATTTTTTTAAACTAGAAAAAATCAAGTGCACACTTAAATGATTCTCTCACTCCTTCAAAATACGGAGGCTCTTTCTTGACTATTATGACTCTTTGCAGGTAAGCCATGATACTGAGTACGCTGGAAACCACATGACCTACGACAGCAGTGAGCTTTCCCCCCACCCACACCCCCATTTTTTTTTTTTTTTATTAACTTATTTATCATTATTATTATGTCATGGCTCAGGAGGTAGACCAGGTCGTCCAATACCCGAAGGGTTGACAGTTTGAATCCCACTCTGTTCACTTCACCCTCCTTGCCTCCAGCGTCACTCACACTGGTGTATGAATGTTTGGTGGTGGTCGGAGGGGCTGTTTGGTGAAAACATGCTGTCTGCCCCCCAGAAAAGCTGTGGCTGCAGATGGAGTTTATCACCACCAGAGTGGGAATGTGAGAGTGAATGAATAATGGGTCATTAATATAAAGCTCTTTGGGTGTCTAGAAAAGCACTATAGAAATGTTTTTATTTATTTATTTTATTCTCCCTCCCTCTCTTTCCCCAATATTCAATAACCAATGACCTGTCACCATATGGGTGTTAGTTGGTTTTGGGTATGGAGTGATCCTTGGCCACTGGGTGGATAGGCTGGGATTGGAATGACTCTATGCATCAATGCACCTGATACTGTGCATTTAAATGCTGTGATGTACTGTATCCCTCCAACCTGATGGATGATTTGGTTCTTTTTCTAAAATCAATAAAACATATTTACACACAAAAAAAAAAGAAAGATAGAAAACCACTGTTTAGACAGGTTTTTGTGTTTTATAGCAATAACTGCAGGTTGTTCTATCCACTTAAGGGGAATTCATTTGGTTGTAAGTTGAAACATTACTTCTATATACAAATATAAAACCGTGACATTCTTTGTAAAGTCATTTTCTGTCTGCTTTTCATCTCGTTTTTGTCTAAGTTTCCAGGCACATTGGTTGTTGATTTTGTGATTTGCATAAAGCACTGACACTTTTGATCAATTTTTTTCTTGTGTAAAAAGAGACATGAATCAGAAAGCACAAGGCCCACCGGTGTATGCAGTGAGTGCTCTTGAGCAAGGCACTGTAACCTCCGAATGGCTAAATGTGCACTCGTTCGGTAAACAAGAGTAAACTGTGCTTCGTGAGTGATGCAGCTGCTGGGTATAAGTCAAAGTGAGTGAATGTAAAATAAACCACTACTGACAAAGAGCACATGTGTGGAGCTTCTTGAGGGAAAAAAGGAAAATGTGAAATTACATTAAACAAAAAATGCCAAGTATCATCTTACAGGCTCAACAAAGTCAAACATCTTCCTTTCCTGGACTTCCTGCACCTTGAAGACGTACTCCAGAGAAACTTCGTAGAAATGCTGGCGTACATTATCGACCTGATTGTCTGCCTATGAAAAAAAAAAAGAAAAAGAAAGGTAAATAATCTGGCATTGGTGGAATATTTCAGAGATAATAACAGAGCAGGTGGGAGGAGGAACAAACATAAACACATCCACTTAAAAGCATTCCCCTCTTACCTCATGCAGATGGGATTCTTTTTTCCTTGCTGAAAGGCTAAGATGTTTTTCCAGTACGGCGCAATACTTTTCTGTTTCTTTGTCATATTTTTTCTTAGCTTCCTGCGAAAGATAAAGCAAAAAAGAACCTTTTATTTAAGGTGGCATCAACTAAATGATTCAGTCATGGTCATGAAATAAGCGTTTTATATTCATTTTAGCACATTTAAGAGTAATCCGATCAACATTTCACAGTCAATTTTGAAAACAAAAAGTGGTGCGAGCTTTCTATTGGACAATTCATTTCATTTTCCAGAGTCCAGAATAAAAGTGTTTCTCTGGGAACACATCTGCTTATTAAATAACACAGCTTTTTCATCAGAGCTGAGATCACCGACATGAGAGAGAGAAAAATGGATGAATGATAAACCAGGGACAGATAGAGCAGGGTGTGTCATCTTCACGCTAAGAGAAAAACAAAACTGAAGTGTGTTAATATATCCAAGAAACACAGACACAAACAGAGCAGCTGTGTCTTTTCTCAGTGGGATTTTTTTTTTTTTTTTATCATTATGGCAATACAGTAATTATTAGTCATGTTTTATTAAACTTTGAGAGGCATAAACAGAGGAGGGGCAGATCGCAGAGGTTCTGTGGTTTCTTCATAACGCTCAGAAATCAGACCAGACTTAATTGGCCCTTCTACTATTAACCCTTTAAAACCATTTGTATCATATTTGCTACACTAGGTTCTGAGACCTTTATCTTCTCAATAAGATCAATACTTTCCTTAACAACCTGTAGCATGTGACCTATCATGTATTTTCTTCCCCCTGGTGGATTATCATCCTACTGCAGGTAGTGGAAGGGATTTTTCTTCTGCCTTTTTCAATATGGTCACTAACTATCATAAATTATCCAGATACTTTTCACAGGAAGGTCTTTTGTAATTTTCAAAAAGTTACGTTAAGAAGAGCATTTCAATTATTTTTCTTTAAAAAAAACAAACAAAAAAAAAAACAGGGTTTCTGCAGGTATTGGCAAATTTAGTTAAATGCTTTTTAATGCAGCATTAAACAAATGTAACGCTCATGTCCAACTGCAGGTACAGTTTTATATATAGTTTTATTACGGTTTATCATCGACAGAC
The DNA here is from genome assembly GCA_029822895.1 of Maxillicosta whitleyi. Classification (NCBI taxonomy): domain Eukaryota; kingdom Metazoa; phylum Chordata; class Actinopteri; order Perciformes; family Neosebastidae; genus Maxillicosta; species Maxillicosta whitleyi. Next base: position 11,073 of record JAPSES010098687.1, on the reverse strand, counting down.
TTTAGCCCGGTTCTGAATAGTTCCTCCTCCAATCACTTCTATTGAAACTTGTATTTTCCCATTTTTCTGATATTTGCTAATATTCCCTGTTCTTTCACAATGGCATGCACATGTCTACAGCACGTTACATTCCAAACATCCAGAGTTGTGACTTTGTGAAATGGCCATAAACAATAGGTAATTAAAGGGTTCCGCTTGTCAATCATCATACTATACTTCTAATTAAAATTATTGAATGTATAGAATTAAAATAAATCATGTAAACCATTAAGTGTATTTAATATTTAATGCCTCTGGACATCAAATTTAATGCTTTTTGATGCCATTTAAGGGCATTTAATTTTCACACAATTTGATGACTTTTAATGCTTTTTACTAACTCACAGAAACCCTGTTTTAAATAAGTACTTCATGTATTGACACAAGGCATAGTTAATTACTAATTTATTATTTACTTATTTAAGTACAGTTAAATTGTGTTAAAAATGTGTGTATTAAATCTGAAACTGCAGATATATAAGGTGCTTTATAAAAATACCCAATGTATGTGTAAGTGTTTTGTTTGAAAACTGTTAATAAACATTGTCTAAAAAAAATGTTAAGTTTGTGGCTAGTTGTTGTTCCAGTTTTACAGCGTTAAGGATATGCTGACAGTGGAAGGAAACAAAATGGATAAAGTTCCCGGTAAACAACAAAACACTGCCTTGTTGATCTATATGCAGATCAGCCCCTGAAGGAAGCCTGTGCTGAAGTTACATGACACAGGTGTTTCTTTGCCAAACCACTTCCAACAACAAACCGAGTCCACAAGGCAAGCGGAGGAGCAGACAGCAGCTGCAGAACACATCAGTGATGATGAACGCTCCTCTAAACAACAAGGCCTCTGTTTCCAGACTGCCGGTTTGACTTCTCATGTCCACTGAGGAAATCATGTCAGAAATGATGGTAGTCTTTCCGTTCTGTCCCTCAGTAACTAAACACACAATAATGAATCTACTGGAGGAGGCCTGATCGAATGTCTTCTTTTATATAGTATTAGTAAAGAAGTACAGAATTTGTATTATATATATTATATGCAAAATAAAAGCATCAAATTAGTGAATCAGTTAAATATTATTTAAATATCAGTTAAATATCAGTGCAAAGCCCTGCCAAAGTATCCAAAACTAAAAACAAAAAGTTTTTTTTTTTTTAACAAGACAGCATTGAGTAAATCTTTAGCATTACCGTGCTCAGCCACCAGGAGGCAGTATTATCCCAGTATAAATAATAAATAAATATATAAATAATAATAAATAAATAAACTGTAGAGTTACAAGGTAATGTCTTGCCACCAGACTCATTCATTCACAATCATGTGATTTTTTTTTTAATTTTTTACCTGTGCTATAACAGAATAAGGAAGGACAGTTATGACTCAGAGCTCAAAGTAACAATGAAAAATAAAACACTAAAATGAACTATCTACTTATCTGTCATCATAAACAGTGCAGATTCATCCATAACACAATGTCTGTGTTTCAGTAAAATGAAACCTTGCAAAAAGCCACATATATTCATTAAATTATCATTGCACCACAAAGACACCTTCCTGAAACAGGTCCCATGCAGATATATTCTCTTATGTGAATAAAATCTCTCTATAATTACAACAGAGACAGATACTTAGAAGATTATACTTTAAGTACTGTTAGATTTTTTTTCACAGTTTTGGCCAAACATGTGCCTCAAATTACTGTCAGAAGTCATTAAGAGAAGATAGTGGCAGTATTAAAAGCAACATTTGTGCGCTGTTACATTGTACAGAATGTTTGATTTTTAGACACAGTTTGGTTAATATGTCTGAGATAAATCATTCCTCTTGAAAATACACTGTGCTATGTGTGAAGCAGAAATGTTCCAGGGATATCTGTAATTCCTTTTACAATCCCTCGAGTGTTGGAGGAGAACCAGCTCAGGAGCTTTAGGACAAGGTGAAACGGTGCCAAGCGAAGATGCCGTTGGTTCTTTTTAGGGCTAAACTGGGATTAGTACATCACTTGCAGTGACCTAACCAGTGAGATTATGCATTCACATCTTAATCTGGCCACTAGGTCACCATCAAACAATGATCTGTTACTGCAAGAGATAACCAGAGCATGAACTGCTAAGATGTTTAATACTGTCCTTTATGTATCAGGGAACCCCTGTGGGTATTCATATAGGTCAATGTCCTTCTTTAAGGAGATTATACACATTAAACATGATATATCAACTACATGGGGCTTGAAAAAAAAAAAAAATACAGTGCTGCACTTTTTTTTTTTTGCATTGTAGAATTCAATATTAAAGTGGACAATTAAGGCAGAACTTTAATGGTTATATCCCAGTGAGTATTTTTAGCAGTCAACTTTTAGTCAGTGATTATGTATAGAAGTCAAAACAACACTGTTTAATAGTTTGGAGTACTTTTTTTCCAATATGTTCCCACTAGGAGAGCATGTAGCTGCCTCAAGAACCATCAATTATAAGAAAAATCTATCCCTCTGTTTATCCTTGATGTTCCAATAACCTCCTGTACAGTTAGTGAAGGGCTGAGGTAGAATATGATTTATATTCCCTACGGCCCTAAAACAACAGCAGCCATGCCGTGAGGGAGACCTGCAGGCCTCGGAGGCCCCCCCAGTGGGAGTCACTGATTTATGGCAGGATTATATATTCCTCTAATCTCCTATTCAGGTCATGAAGTGATGCGACAGACCTTGATATGTAGTACACTAATAATGAGGTAGAGTAAATATATTGTATGTACAGTAGAAGTACTGGTTTAATTCACTAATAAACATTTATTTACAGTTAAATATGTGACGTAATGTACAGAATGGTAATAGTTGGACGTTGGCTCTCAATATAAGTCTATCCCTATCCCGCAAATTATTAATAAATATCTTAATTTGTAATTTTGATTAATAAAATACATTGTATATCAGTGAAATGCAACCTTTTACCTTGTATATACCCTAATTACCTTGTAAATATTCTTTATTTGTTCAGAAATGTATTCATTCAGTCTGTGGTGCTTTGTGGTTTAGGATGACAATGGATGTTCTGGTTTTTATGAATTAAATGCTGAAAATATCCAATAATTAAATAGTGTATCAGTGCATGCATTAATATTGAAACTACGTAGGTTCAAGGACAACAACTCAGCCACTGTGTTAAATTTAATTTAACTGGGGTTACCTCCTAAGATATGGAGATAAAACACTTATTATTCAACCTGGTGCAGTAGAGGAGGTGTTGGAGGGTTAATGTCACAAACAGCAAATTCTAATATCACATGATGAATAGCCTAGCATTTACATGTTTTGTTAGGTCCAGTTCTGCATGTTGTAGATCTGTAGATCAATAGTGGAGGTAATTTTACCCTTATCAGTATTTGGGATGGATAATGTGTCAAGAGTCCCTCAATAACTGCAGAAGCACTGAAATAATTTTATTGATTTACGTTAACACAGTGTCAGCGTATCAGTAACGAGCAGTGAGTATGTGTGTGTGTGTGTGTGTGTGTGTATTGGGAGTTATTTCTGTCACCAGACTTGCGGCTTTGTGCTGTCACCTTCTTACCTTAGCTGCGCTGATCTGCTCTTTCCTGAACCGCTCCAGAGGCATAATCAACACATCATTAGCATTCTCGATCTGCAAGAGCATGCACACACGCACACAAATACAATATAATCTGATTTAAAGATGTCTCAAATCAATCTCATCAACACAAAAAGTTCTCTTTCTTACTCTGCCACTGCCACACAAATTATAAAACAAAAATACATAGAAACAATGTTTACACGTATTTAATGTGACTAAAATACCTGTATTCAAATAATAAACAATCAGCATGACTGTGTATAAATAAGTAATAAAGAAATGTCTTCATATTGTGCGTTATTTTACCTGCTCTATCTCCTAGATTTTAACTTTTTCATCAGAATACTTAATTAATCCCAGAGGGAAATTATTGTGGCTTACAGTTGCTCCATTCAAGTATAACAAAAAGCAGCATGAAAACAAATGTGCAATACAACAAAAAATAGAAATATATGTGTATATTTTAAAACACTATATTAAGACTCCATTATAACATCAATTTGTACAATATGAACTAGTCAAATACATTATCAGTATGATAATTAATGAAATATATGTAGATAAGTGTGCAGAAATATTGTTGTGTTAAAAATGACAGTGGTTCAGTGCATGTGGGTGGAATTAATGTCACCATATCACAGAGTGGGTGAGTGTAATTTACTGGAATTTATTTTGTTTTGCCCAATTATGACCTTTCCTTGGAATCTTAAAGGAATCCTAACCTGGATGTGACATTATTGTCATTTCTGTGACGTCCCACCCTGTCCACTTAACATCCCCCAGTATTCAACAGAGGTTACTCACCATCCGTGTCCTCTCGTCCTCCAGGTTTTGTAGGACGGCTGCAAACTCTTGAAGAGATTTGGCTGTGGAGGGAAATATTAGCGGAAGATAAATGAATAGAGAACAGGTAGAGATGATGTTAGCAGAAGAGTTCAGTGAAGGTGCTTTGTGTTTCTGCATTTTCCTTCTTTCTTAAGTGGTGACAGAGCGGAGTAATTAACTGGAAATGGAATCATAATCATAGAGGAAGGGCTGGTTTCAGTGGCTCTTTTCCCTCTGTGATCTCACTTCTCTGCTTATTTCCACGGTTGTATTGTTTTGGGTCAGAGTTTCCACTTCATTTGCCCTCACTGTCCATGTCCAGGACTTCACACACAAACACTTCATTCTTCACTTGTTCACCAGGGTGTAAACGCTGCCAGTAAAACTAAGTAAAACTATAATAAAAGGGAAAAAAATGTATTGTCTGATATGCTGCATATCGATTTAGAGTAAAACAGTGGGATCAGAGAAAAGGCATCGATATAAACATAACTATGAATAGCATAAAAATAACAGTGCAGTCCTGTGGTTCGCAGTTGAGCTGCAAGCTGTTCAGGAAAGATAGCACACGACAGTTAAACAACAGTATTGGGTGGGTCAGGACGGACCACCGCGAGGCCTCACAAAGTGGAGTTAGGAATTTAACTCTTGTCTAGTCTTGTGCACTATAGCATCAAATAGGTTTAGATCAGGTTTTTGACCTTAGTTTAGCAGGGGAAACAGATAACTCTTTAGTATTCCTGTGGCAATCAGAGAGCTGACGTCTTATAACGAGCTCCAAATAAATGTAAAATATCGGTACATTAATAATTGGAGCTGCCAACATTAGACAGTTTTTAGTCCTGTCTCTTGTAATTTTTTGTCTAAATGCAAAGTATATTTAAATAACGTTTTACTTACTTTGTCAGATGTGATATTAATAGTGAATTTGGTAACACAAAACTTGTATTATACTTGTCTGTGTTTGAGTGTTGAAATTTATGTCTTAAAAATTGCATGTTTTTAACCTTGTGCTGTGAAAAATACCCATTAAGTTAACGCTGTTGCATTGCAGAAGAATTAATACATAACATCCTTGATCAACAAACCAATGAAATAAAATTACATTAAATTAAAACAAGTGTTAGTTAATTTACTTTAAATTAAAGCAAATTCTTACTAATGCAATGATCAGGTTTTTTTAATTCATACAAATTCATGTGTGAACTTCTATGAATTTAAAGAAAGTTGATCATTGTATTTGTATGTATTTGCATGAACTTAAAGTATTGCGATCACTGTATTTATATTAATTGAAATAAATTTGATTACGGTGCTTCTTAGGGGTGTGTTCAAAATATCGATACAGTGATATATCATCGCGGGCGTCTTCATGACACATGCATCGATACAGAGGCGTCAGTATCGGTATTTCAACAAAGCAACAAAGAATTATTTTATCAAGTTTCTGAAATGGCATCTGACTTTGCATGTTTTAGGTTTATCAAAGCCATCTTTATTTCTAAACTACAACCTTGTTAAAGTCATGTGTTAAGTTTACATTTCTCAATGGCACCTTTATTTCTGCACTACAGCCAAGTTCTTAATGCAGTGTTTTACATGTATTACAGTGGAATTGTTGCTCTACAGCAAAATAAAAAAATAACATTTGGGTATACATGTGTCTGTTTTCTTTAAAATGTTAAAAAAAAAAAAAAATGAAAGACTTTTAAAAATATATATATATGCCTAAAATATCGGGATGCGATGTACCAGAATGCACATATATTGCAATATGTATCGTATCGGGACCCCAGTATCGGGATATGCATCGTATCGCGAGGTTTTTGGCAATACCCACCCCTAGTACTTGTATGAATTATTATGCATTTAAAGACACTTATACATATTTAAAAGTTACTGATAACATGAAATAACATACATTACCTGTCACACGGTATCTCAATCCGTACCTTAAATTAACAGCTGTGTGTCTTGACCTTTTAAATGTCTGATAAAGAGCTGTGGCCTGAAACATCATTACTGTGATGAATAAATATTTTGGGAGTTCACAGGTTGTGTGAACCTCATCTAATTCTTTCATTTACTTGTTCTTTCAACATGACTGACTTCACAGTGTTGCTTTGACACCTGCAGTTTCCACACGAGCTTAAATAAAGACTCAACAAGGCTCCGTCTGCTGCTATGTTGTGATTTACTCACATTGAAATTATTTTAACCTTCATTCACTAACTACCAACCTGCTGCAGCTGGAACATAATGACTGCAGTAATTATCCATGAAAGGATTTGAGTGATATACTAAGTTAAATTGGTGGAATGTATTTTTTTATTTCTGTTTCTATTTTTTTGGCCAGGTACTCTATAAAGCTGGTAATGAGAATCCTGTGAAAACTCTGTTCAGGTGTTACTGTGCCAAACGTACATATGACATTTCATATTATTACACTGGTAAACTAGATCCTGCTCTGTATTATTCAAAGAATAACGTTCAGTGAATAAAGAGAAAAACAAGAAATCGAGGGCGTTTGCATCAGTGCCCCTTGGACAACACCAATGAAAATCAGGTCAGTCTTGAAATGAATGCTGTTATTATTGTTCTACTTTGGCGACAACACAAACAGCACTGTCTCTGTTTCCAAATTTCCTCCTGCTGGAACAAAGGCTGTGTTAGGTTTCCCATCAGTGAGCTCACCTATGCAGATCTCATCATCTGTCTCGGCGTCTCCGATACACTGGAACTTAAACTCATTGAGAGAGTCCGCAAACTTCCTCTTGGCTGTGGAAAGATCTGAAAAAAACACACAGAGAAAGAAAACAGTTGTTAGATATACTAATATTTGAGCACATTCAGAGAAATGAAAGAATATTTCTCATGTTTGAGTTCTCATGTTTACTGTTAGGACTCAAAACCAGCCACTTTTGCTTGTTTAAAGCATGCAATACAATCACATAGTTAAAGCTGCAGTTATGGATTATTTTATTAATCAATTAATCTATTGTTTATTTTCTTCGGTTTGGTTCTGTAAACAATTATTTAAATAACTGAAAAAAAATGTCAAACAGCTAATTGTTTTTGGTTTTTTTTGGTTTTATATCTTTTATACCAAAAGTACAAGACAAAAAAATACAAAAATTTGGATCTGGGCCACTGACCTCTGAAACACAACAGTGGAACCAATGTTTAGAAGCAACGGAATTAAAGAAATGAAGCTTTGATTCAAGAAAATTGTCATTGATATATATTTTTTAATCAATTCCAGTTGATTAATCGATGAACAGTTTCAGCTCTACACACACTTCAACAAAATTTAGAAATATGGGTGTGTTTCCTGAAGCTGTTGTCCCCAGTGTGTATTTACTGGAAGTGAGAATGAGTAGGAAAAGTGTACGAAATATCAGGCGGATACTAGGAAAGGATTCCAGGTGGCGTTAGTGATGAAGGGAGACAGCTCCAAAAGCTAAACATGTGTGTGTGTGTGTGTGTGTGTGTGTGTTGAAAGTGCAAAAAGTTCCATTAATCTCCAGTCACATTAGCTATAGGATAAGTGAAGCAGTGAAAAGCCTCAGACAGACGGATGCCTTTCAAATAATACATGAGGCGCTAAAAGCTCCTGGGAGACACACACTCAGCAGCAAGTTTGGCTTCCCCACCGTGTAAACTCGACATGGGGTCACCTTCACCGCAATATTTCCTGTTTCTGGCCCGAGGTCAGCCATGTAAATGATGGCAAAGAAAGAAGTGGACGACCGAGGGAGGGAAAACTAAAGATATGTAGCCACCGAGATGTAAAACGCTGCCCTGAAAAATGCTCTCGGAGTAGTAATTATTCCTTTTCGAACATGGACGAAGAAGAAAGTTTTATGGAGATGTTATGATGTTGTCGATCTCAGCAGGGAATTCCCACTTCTCAAAAAGAGAGGAGGAGAGAAACGACACAAAGTGGCAAAAGCAAACGTGCATTTCAGTTGCATTTTGGTAAACCGTGGATAGTGGCTTCAAATGAAATCCAGACAGAGAAGCAGCAAGAAAGACGGACAGAGAGGCGAGGATAGATGAGGAATCTGGTGGAAAGACAGATGGGAGTCAGGGAAAGGACAGTGAGTGTAAAGAGAGAAGACAGACAGAGCGTAATTGGCCGTGTTTCTGTAAATACCACAGGTCCTGCATGAAGATCTGTGTGTGTGTGTGTGTGTGTGTGTGTGTGTGTGTGTGTGTGTGTGTGTGTGTGTGTGTGTGTGTGTGTGTGTGTGTGGAAAGATCTGCTGCAGCTTGCCAGTCAGAGAAATGAAACACAGGCTTGAGGAGCTTCTGCATGTTCTGCCAGAAAAACACATACACACACACGTTGGCACACAAAACTTTACACACCACTTTCTCTCTGGGGGCTGATTCCGAAAAAACGTCATAGGATGTCAGTTACCAGTGAGTCACGGTGGCTCTGTAGCATGAAAATAACTAATGTATGACCAAACAGAGACCACAAGCTCACTAGAAGAATAAACTGTGGTTTTACAGTAACAGTGTCTAGTGAAGCACAGAAACATAACATGCTTTTTTTTTTTGTGCCTCTCATGATTCAGCTTAGTTACGGGGTTATGATAAACGGCAATGAAATGAAAACGATTATATGGTACAACCATGCTAAAAATTGGATTCATGAAAAAACATTTTCATATGGGCATCTAACTAAATGCAATTTGTGTATAAGCCATTAAACTACAATCATTAAACTACTGTTTCTGCTCAATTTTGATAATTTAGTTCCCTATTCTAAGCTAACACACACTTTTATCCAGCTATTTAGTCATACATAAAATGCTAGCCATTACATGCACACAAGCTCACAAGTAAAATTGCATCACCTGTGAACATTGATTAATTCAATTAGTGGTTTATTATAAGCTACATCACACTTAGAATAACCTATTTATTAATGCATTTAGCCTTTTTATGTATGCTAGCTCACTCCATGAAACATGTTAATTTAAATATTTTAACTTTTCATTTATGCTAGTTCACACTTAGAACAAGTTATTTATTCATACATTTAGTCATTGTATAGTTCACAATTATTATTCATATATAATTAAATAAGCAAATACATATACATAATTACTTTCTGTGGTTGTTTCAGCTGGTTCTGCAATAAAGGACAAGTTATTTGTCTTCTTCACTTTTTTTCATATTCAAATGATAATTTAATACAATTGAATCAAAGAAAATAATCAATAGATTAATCAATTCCAAAAATAATCGATAGTTGCAGCTTTAATGGCAGCTCAAACAGTGAATCCTTTTCATCCTGGGTGGCCTCACGTTCAGATTGGGAATCAGATTCGGCTCTGGCAGATCTGATGTCAACTCATAAATACACCGGGCTCCTCAGAACTATATCTCTTTCTGCACTTTCCTCCTCACTCCTACTCTTCTGTACTCTTGGTTTTGGCCTTGGTCTTGCCTCCTACTCGCCTTCCTTCTCTTGACAGATCCTCTCAGCACCTTGTGAAGGAAACGTGCCCGTCGCAGGGAAGTTTTTCACTCCACGTGCTGTCCTTTATAAACATGAGACCAGCTACAGATGAAGGAGGAAAACAGCCTCAGATCCACTTACACTGTTATAGATCATCAGTTTAGAACTGTATGTGTTTTACTGTGAGTTTAACAGACAGCCATTCATTTTAACCCTTAAAGACCCAAACAGCTGCTGGCAACCAATACGATCGACTGATAAATAGAACGTTTAGTATCTGCTGAGCTGAGGTTGTCATCTTTTCATGGTCATCAGATCTGACCCATTTGAAAGTTCATAGTGAACATGGAAACATCATCTTCTGTATCAATGGTTCATCAGTAAAAAAAAAAAAAAAAAAAAAAAGACATTGGATGGAAACGTCTGGTTTACAGTCAGTTATTGATATTTTTTACTGAAAGTAACTTTTTCCAGTTCTATCTTTTTGATATAATAACCATCAGCTTTAATATAAGCTTTTATGAACAATTAAATATAAGTGAGGAAAATACCTGATTTTCACAGAAAAATGCAAAATTATAGAATAAAAGGTGAAACATCACTTAGGAAAGGTTACGAATAGAAAACAAAAACAGTGGGGAACTGCCACAAAAGTAGCATTGGGCCTTTATGGGTTAATCTAAATTTAGAAGACATAAATGTTGTTTGTCAGGGTTTTTTTTGGTGTTTGTTTTGTTTTTTAGGAGACTTCAGCAGGATAAAGAGACAGACTATGTGTTTCGTGGAACCAAATTCTTAATTTCATTAAAGACCAGTATTTCATTTCCACACTGGTTTAAGCCATCGGATGTGGGCTGCAGTTCAATTATTTTATGATGAATGTCTTTCTGAATTGAAACAGTCATACAGAGAATCTGTTCAGGCTCCCGTGACTTGATTGAGGGGGTTAAGGATGTTGAAATTTCACAAAATGGCCTGGACAAGTCAGTGAAATCGTTCAGTGTATAGATGATCCAAAAGCTAAAAGTTGTGTATGATATAAGCCTGTTTTTCTAATGATATTTGTACGTTACACAGTTTAAAAATAATCATCTGTTTAAAATGTAGAAATACTCATTGCATTAATAAAAATAGAACTAATGTCCACC
>JAPSES010098671.1:0-19955 GCA_029822895.1 Maxillicosta whitleyi | reverse complement strand
GTTAGACTGAAATAACCTGTTCCAGCTCCAACATTATGAACCACTGCAGTACTGACCCATGGAAGGATCAGAACTATGTGCAGTTAAATCCACTGAATGTCTCCTGGAATCAGAACCAAAGGTGGTGACGTCAAATATTGCACGGTTGACTTTTTTTTTTGTCCGGTCAGTGTACATAGCTCTGTAGATAAAGTTGTGAGAAAGTGAAAGTGAGCTTGTTTGCAAGAAGAAAGAGATGGAAGAACACCTGAAACACTTCCTCATATCGGTCTCCTCAGATCATTAACATCTTTTCATTTTGCAAAAAGTAACTGAGACATTACAAATTGGTAAAGGCGCATCCATCCTACTGTATTTATTTTGTGGTTCTAGGAGTGCGTCTCTGTTTCCGCGTTTCCTCTGATGTGAATGCAGGGGTTTGAAGTTGTAAACTATTCTCTGGACTCCGCAGGTTGGGGCTGCTCAGTTTCATTCATCCTCTCGTTCAGCGGTTCAGTTGAGCTCTAGATGAGTCCTCCCACCAGCTGAGACTCGCTGTGCTCCGACATCCAGCAGCAGATTAAAGAGCCGCTCATGAAAATCACATCACACACGCCCCTGTATGCAGTACCACTACAACCCCTTTAATAATTCATGTCATTCAGAGGCTCATCTGCCTCACAGCTACTGCTCTCTGTGGTTTCTGGGCAATATCGTTGCTCTCTGCTCAGCGGTAGCAAACTCTGTTTATGGGAAAAATAAAGAGCTTCAGAAATAACCAGTATCTACTTGAGTATCTCATGTTTAAGAACATCATCTTCCAATATGTCTGTAACCCCACCCCCTCCCCCTGTTGATAATCAATAAAATGTTGATCACAAAAAAAAAAAAAAAAATTATCTTGTTACATCCTTTATAATGTTGTCTTATTAGGGTTATTGCATATTTTATGTCGTTCTAAACTACACATATACACTTTTAGGCCTGTGTGATACAGTCTAAAATGTCACAATAAATTTGTTTTTAATGGTGGCCAACAGTTGAACGGCAGATAAAATTCTCCACCACCATAAGCCAAGTTGTTTGAGCAGTCAAAAAAAAAAAAAAAACTATTCATCATTGGAGAATTATCTTTTTCATGGTATAAACTGAGCTTCAACATATTCAAATCCAGTCTTAACCAGAATGGAGGACAAACTGCGTTAGGTTATGATGCCCATATAGCTTTTTAAACAAACATCAAACTACCAAAGTGTAACCTGAAATGACAAATTATGCAAAAAAAAAATAAAATAAACAGTGCATGTCTCGATATGCAGTAGGTCTTTAACAAATTTGATATGGCTATGTCAAACCTTATGAGATCAAACCTAGGACCTTCTTGATGTGAGGTGACAGCATATTATACCACTGAAAGTCACCATTTTAGCAACATAAGGTCTCTACATGCAACTGACCAAATGTAAAAGGTGTTTTTTCGAAGTCACTATAGGAGGAGTTTACCTAAATACAAAAAAATCACAATGGTGAAACATGGGTCAACCAAAAAAATGTATACAATATTTCCTTTTGAGTTTAGGGTAGGACTCAAACAGTAGTTTTTGTGCACCTGAACCTGATACGTGTCCCAGTTATGCCAATTTTGCATACAGTATATAGCACACTGTCTTGCACCACACGTATACAAGTGTAGCATATCAAGATGCTGATTAGACAGCATAATTCTAACACAGGTGCACCTTAGGCTGGCTACAATAAAAGACCACTCTAAAATGTGCAGTTTTAACAGTACAATGCCACCGATGTCACATGTTTTGAGGGAGCCTACAATTGGTATGCAGACTGCAGGAATGTGGCCCTGAGCTGTTGGCCGTGAAGTGAATGTTGATTTCTCAACTATAAGCAGTCTCTAAAGGCATTTCATCCAATCAGCTTCACAACCACAGACCACGTACAACCACATGACCCAAGGACCTCCACATCCAGTGTCACGCCCAGGTACGGGGATGAGAACCCAAATGCAAAGGGGAACCAAGGAGTCTTGACTTGTTTATTGAATGAAACAGATAACACTTGTATCTGTAGACCATGGGGACAATCCAGTATCAGAGGTGAAAGCTGGGCAGGGGTCAAAAACCGGGAAAGCAGGAAAACCAAACAGAGGTACCGACAAGGATCAAACTGGTTCTAGTCATAAGACAGGCAGGGTCAAACACTAAGGCAGTCCAGCAGAAACACAGGTGAGGGTGAGGCAAAAACAAAGTTCCATATACAGTGAAGGTTCACATCCAAATAATCAGTCCAATCAGGCAAAAGAACATGTAGGACAGAGTCACAAACAGAGGTCCAGGTCCAGAAGGGTGGTTCAGGCAGGTAATGGTACAGACAAGAAGGGCAAAGGCAAAACTCACAAAGTCCAAGGTCCCGAAACAGGTCAAAGACAGACAGATCAGACAGGATAATGGTGGTGGGGGGGATGAGACAAACTGGCAACAAGACAGGGTTTAAAAATGCTGGGGAGGTAGACAACAAGATACAGGTGCAGCACATTTAGATCAGGTAATCAAACAGGTGGTAAAGCAGGGAACAGGAAGTAAAGACACTGCACACCACACAGGAGAAGACTGGCAAAATAAAACAGGAAGTGACAAGACAAAACACTAGTGTGGAGGCAGACGTGACATCCAGCATTTTCACCTCCAAGATCTTCTGAGACCAGCCACTTGGACAGGTGCTGCATAACCAAAGAATTTCTGCACCAACTGCCAGAAACCTGCCTCAGGGACAGTCATCTGCATGCTCCTCATCCTCATCTGGGTCTTGACCTGAGTGCAGTTCATCATCACAACTGACTTGGTGGGTCAGCGTTCTAAATGGAGTGGCCCGTTGGTGGCGGTGGGGTTATGGTATGAGCAGGCGTAGGTTATGGACAACGAACACAGATGCATTTTATTGGTGACATTTTGAATACACTGAGATACTGTGACCAGATCCTGAAGCCTATTGTTGTGCCATTCATCCGTGACCTTCACCTCATGTTGGACATAATAATGCACGGCCCCACGGTGCAAGGATCTGGACACAACGCCTGGAAGCTGAAAACATCCCAGTTCTTGCATGGCCAGCATACTTACTGGACATATCAACCATTGAGCATGTTTGTGATACTCTGGATCAATGTCTACGACAACGTGTTCCAGTTCCTGCCAATACCCAGCAACTTCACACAACCATTGAAGAGGAGTGGACCAACATTCCACAGGCCACAATCAATGGTGATCACACTACATACTGACTGGTTTCTGATCCCCACCCCGAATACAGTAGAACTGCATATTTTAGAGTGGCCTTTTATTGTGGCCACCTATATGCAAGAATCATGCGGTCTCAGTGCTCATTAATTCAGATTTAGACAAATTTGTGAACAATATTTGAGAGAAATAGGCCTTTTGTGACACAGAAAAACTTTAAGAAAAATTGGAGCAAAACAAAAATGTTGTATTTATATTTTTGTGCAGTGTATAATACATGCACAAGATCACTTTTCCAAGCACTTCTTGTTCATGTGTAAAATGCAAAGTTTTCGAGCATATTTAGAATATCTATCATGCAAATTATGTAATAAAAACCGGATGATTGTAACACTCAAAGTTTTGTAAATGTAAAACAACACTGCGGAAAAAAATTGTTTGTGATCCGAGTGGAAAAATCCTTGAAACTGTTTGATTCTGAAAATATAAAAACAGCTGCAGATTCTTAATGAAGAGATTAATGGATTAGTTGTTGTTTTTTTCTATAAAGCACTGAGTCAAGCTACAGATTACTGTTATAACATCAGCTGATCTGAATGTAAATCTGTGTCTCACACTCACCAAACAAACATAAAACCAGTGGATTCCTTTTCAGAGACATAAAACTAGACGCTGTATTCTGAACACATATCCGTATTCACTTGTTTGTCTTAATTTCTCATGTTTTGCATTTTTTATGTCTTGTTAGGTCTCCTATGTTGGGTTTTGTTTCATCCTTCACTCGTTTTCGTCTTGTTTTGTCTCTTATGTCACTTTCATCTTGTTTCATCTTTTACATTATTTTCATTTCATTTGATCTTTTCTCCTGCTTCTGTTCAGATGTGTAACCGCTCCTCAGCTGCCGTACTGGTGTGTGTTTCCTCACGTTATTGCGTCAGTCGACTGTGACGCTGCTGATCTGAGCAGTGTTCAGTTTCCAGGTAAATCTTTGCCGTTGTGACAGTGGATCATTAGGTTTGAAAGCTCGACTCATCAGGTCACAGGACAAACTCGTGTCTGCGCTGTGGCAGAAATAGATGTGATGATGTTTTATTCATGGCATGACACAGATCTGCTTGAATACATCACACTGAGTTTGAACCTAATCGTATTTACTGTAAAACATACTCTGCTTCACTTCATTTCTATAGAGAAACAGAATCTGTCACAGTCAGCATTACCCTGTGTTTTATTCAACACAAACCTATTCTGTTTACTATCAGACGCTGCAATGAAAAGCATCAAATTATCACATTTCAGAACCTGAAACCTGAAAAATGTGGCATTCTCACTGAAAAATTATCATAATAGTGACTGATTATTTCCTTATAATGTTTAATGAATGTTCCAGCTCGTTTATTTATTCATCTCCAGGTTTTGCTTTATTTCTATAAAGAATAACGATCCTTCTTCAGTGCTGTTTGCATCAAAGTATTTTATGCACAAGACAAGTATTGGATTACAAAAAACTTTCTCATTTTCAAAGTTTTTACTCTTGCTTGAAGCACTTTTTATCTGTTTCTAAAACAGTTGCTGCTCTTAATGTCGAATGTCATTTTCTGAATAAGTCCTGATGTAGTGACCGCTGAAGTCACATGACTGATCAGCTGATTCCAATTTGTAACGAGGCAGGTGGTGCAGATTGAAGATGAGGTAACAGTATTAACTGAGTCAGCAAAATAAAATTTGTCTGTTTTGGTACGTTTCTCCAAAACACAGATACAGACAATGAAAAACATCAAGTTTAAACATTTTCATATCAGGAAATATCAATAAGTATTGCAATAGATACTAATCATTATTTCTAAATTATTATCTCATTCTTATTCTAGTTTTATTTCCCAAATAATGCTTGTTAATGTTGTATTGGTCGGGACGGTGAATGCTTAAAATGCCCTAAAAAATTAGGGCACTGTGTAAAATTGTCTTGAACGATAGGAGAATATAATGATTTGCAAAAGTTCACACCTCATTTCATTCACATTAAAACATAGAAAACAGATCAAATGTTTAAGAAAATACTATATACATGTGCATTTTGAGAAAGAAATCAAGTAATATTAATTTGCTGGTGGTAAAAAAAGTTGCGACGAGGCCTTGTTTACCACAGTGTAGCATCATGTCCTCTAACACCAGCCTGTAAACATCTGGAACTGAGGAGACCAGGTGGTAAAGTTTGAAAGAGGAATGTGGTCCCGTTGTCTGACAGTGGGCGGTCCTGAGTTTTCTTTGTTATGACTTTCATTTCATGATGTACCAAATGTTTTCAAGTGGTGTCTACGATCCAGTTCAGGACCCAGAATCCTCTATAATGAAACCATTCTGTCGCATCAGATGCAGTTTAGCGTCATCTCTGAAATACATGTAGTCCTCGGGTTATGAACAAATTCCGTTCCAATGCTGTCGACGTAACCTGAATATCTGCCTAGGTCAGAATTAACCCTTTAGTACCCCTAAATACCCCCTAAATCTCTAAATAACTCTTCAAATACATGTATTATACTTCTACATAAGTACTTGGAGATGTCCGTCTGGAAGGAAATCTTCTTTTCCTCCCAGATCTCACCGTGCTAGCGCCGTACACTGTCCATCACTGCCCTTGAAGCTTTAGAAAAGCGTTCCATATTGTGATCTTCTGCCTTGAATTGTGCAATAGTCTGTTCTAGAAGTAAAAACAAGTATGTACGTACAGTATACAGTATGTATGTACAGTAATGGCGGACAAGACTCCGGCGTTGTAAAGTCCAAATAACGTAAGTTGGGTACGTCATAACCTGAGGACTACCTGTATTCAGGGATCTGAAGTCGCTTTAAATGCAGACTATATCTCTCAGGCAGTCTTGATGTCTTTCCATATCTGTAAGCTGCCCATTCCATATGCACTAATGCACCCCCATACCATCACAGATACAGGCTTTGACCTCAGCACTGATAACACACTGAATTTTCATTCCAGAGGATAAAGCATACACACAAACAACATTTCTATACCGTCTGTTTTCCCCGCTATCGGGGGTTTACCGGTCCATGGATTCCTCTCCTCCACATTTCTCTGTCTCCTTCCATCTCCTTCTCCAACCCCATCATCCTCATATCATCCTCAACCACATCCTTCCACCTCCATCCTTAACACTCTACCCACTTCTGTATCCTCCCCTCTTCTCAACACATGTCCATACCACAGGATGCAGCATCCATGGTTTACAAAAAAAAAAGGTTAATTAAATGCCAGTCATTCTGATTACAGAAGCATTTCTCATTTCATCTGAATCCATTTTAAACAAGCTTTGTCTTTTTTTCTTAACTCATTTATGGTGTTCAATTTGTGTTCTGAAATGAAATTAGGATAAACAGACTGATTGACAATATGTAAATAAATAGAAATGGCAACATGTCAAAGGAAAGATAAAAAAAAAAAAAAAAAACAGCAGCAGAAATATGAGCAGTCAAATAAAAAAGATCAAAGTTTCACATCTAGGAGGATTTTCCCGTGTTTGTAAAAGGACATTGCTGAGCAGCAGATGGAGCAGATTGTTCAGACGATGAGGTTCAGAGTCTGAGGTGAGTGTGAAGGTCCACAGTTCACATCTGCAAACTGATCTGTGTTTCATGTTTCAAAGCAGTCACCTGCTCAGACCCACATTTACATCTCCTTCATCACATCATCATCATCACCATCTGCTCAGAGTCTGAGGAAAACCCCGACGAGAAAGGCCAAAGACAGAATGATGAGCCCATAAAACTACACAACACTGAGGAACACGGACTTAACAAGTTCAAATACGTTTATCTGAGAGAAAAAATGAAGCTGAACCAAACATTTACAGATTTTTTTTTTTTTTTTTTTTACAGTTGTATCGTACATCACATACAAAACAGCGTCACAGCAGGAAACATCTGCGAGGACAATATGTCCTTCAGATAAAACCTTGACTTGAACTGTATTAACATGAACAAAGTGTTTCCACCTGCTGTGACGAGTCTGATCTGACTTTGAACTTTTCATTCAGATTCTGCCTTTTGATGATGTTCCTTAAAGCTGCAGCGCCGACAATTGTTTTTAGACGTCATTACTCATACATTCCATAATTGCCTTTCTGCAAATAGTGATTCATTGCCTCCTTAGGATTCACATTTATGAATCTGGCATACATCTACCTCTCACTGTCACATCAAAACAGTGCTTCATAGTTATGAGAATGTTGATCCGGAAATGAGTATCACCTCAACTGTCACTTCCAACACACGTTAGCTGCAGTAACACACATCAACAAACATGTTTACACTACGCTCAAACTTTTTAATGTCAAAAATGCTGTCTCAAAAAGTCACCTCTTTGGTTTAGGCAGATTTATTGACTTGCTTTACAACTAAAAATGCTTCATTTTAGATTTTCGCCTCCAACAAAACACATACTGAGGCTCTTCTGTGCACCTACATTGTCTACGGTGTAGCCCGCATTAATCACCTCTGTCCAGACTTAATTAACGTTGATGCTATTCTTGTAATAAACTCACATATCATATCACAGTCATGTATTTTACTGGATACTCAATAACATCAACTCATTTTGCATCATAACACTGAGTTAAGAAAATCAGAGTTAGACAAGACAGTCTTTAGGTTAACGATTTATTTTCAAGTGACAATACTAGAGTTTAATTTCAGAGCTGATATCTATCCATTTTCCATGTTTTCTTGATAAAAATCAAAATCACTTCAGTTCTTACATCAATATCTATGTCATTGTACTGAAAAAACAGGGCTTCTAAGCATTCTGTGTGTTCTTTTCTGACTGTTTTGGTCACATGACACACACAGGAGTCAGTGCTTGATTGCATAACCATTGTTTTTGATGACTTTTCATGGTCTAATGATTGTTTCTGTGACTGTAAACAAAGCTGCACAACACCTCCAGTCCAGTAGGTGGCGGTAAGAAGAAGTTTAAGGCCAAACAAGCAGAATGAAGTCATAAATAACAAATAACAGAACCGCATCATCATTTACGACACCATACGTCAGCACTCGACTTGTTTCCATAACCATAACCATAACCACTGTTCCACTGCAGGAACGTTAAATTTACTAAGGACTAAAAAAAGAAAAAAAAAGAGAAAAAAAAAAGAAAAACTTGATGTGTTTTCACTGAGATTACCTGAGTAAAGAACTTTCCCTTGATACCAAACTTTCCACTTTTAATATCTATCTGAAGTCAATGAACGACTCATTTATACTGTGACTCATTATTCACATCATTAGTGGAATAATTGTGACCGTGCAGCTACTACTGCAGCTACACCAATGTCAAAAACCAACAGAACCATCATTTTACAAGAGTAAATGCTTGAAATATCAAGTATCAGGTGCTGGGAGGAAACATCCTTTAGAGACATCTCAGAGAAAACAAGGTAAAACACTGACAGTAAGACAGAAAATACACAAAATATAACAGGAAATTATTCCAAATGCATCCTCTGTGTCCAAGTGTAAAAAACAGACACGTCTAAACTGGCATAAAGCAGTCTGAGCCCAGAAAAAAAAAAATCAATAAAACTGATAAAACCATCAGTGACAATCAATAAGCCCAGCGGCATCAATATTGTTAAATATTTATACTGTGAAATAAACCACATTACAACACAAAACTTCATTCATAAAGAAGTTTTACACTTGTAACTGTAAACTGTAAAGCATTTTAATTCAGCCAAATCAACTTTATTTATTTGTTATAGATGTATGTGAACAATTAGTCAGTGTTTATCTGTTGTTAATGAAGCTAAAAACTGTATATATTTCATTTTAAAAACTGCAAATTACTGTAAAGTAAAACAGCATTTTTAAAAAAAAGACAGAGAATGGGTTTTCATTACAGTGTCCTAATAAATTCAATAAATTAAGTTGAGCTAATTTTGCTTTTAAAAGCTCACAATTTCAATCAAAAGCCAGGTTTTCATAGGTTTATAAAGCAACTAACAGGTGAAAAGCAAAAAAAAAAAAAAAAAAGAATTAAGGTAAATAAGTATAAAAATTTAAAGTTTCCAAAAATGTTAATATTTCAGAACATTTCATGCAAACCTAGTTGTTTTAAATCAATGGAAAGTCAGTGAAATTAAACTAATACCCAGATAATATCAAACCCCAGCAGATAAATGGAATATTTTTCAGTAGTGGTTGAAGACAGTCCGACACTGAGTCTCATCAGCAGCTGAAACATCTTTAAACCACAGGAACATTTAAAGTCCACTTACCTTCTCAGAGGGTCATGAACAACATCCACACTCTGGAATTCCTCGTAAAGTTTCCGGTGTGGTCTCGGACTGACCTCAGATCAGCTGCGGGTCTTCATCGCGTCCTCCTCCCCCTCCTCCTCTCCCTCCTCCTCCTCCTCCTCCTGTGGCTCCGGAGCCTCTGAGCTTCCGCCGCCTCCGCCGCCTTTATAGCGGGGGAAGCCGCACACTCAGCCGGCGAAGAGACGGCGGCAGACGCGTGCACAGAGAGGCAGCAGCGCCCCCTGCAGGACAACGACGAGGAGACCACTGACAGTTACAGGTTTACAGTCAGAAATAAAACACACTGACGTCACAAACTGTCTCAGTATGTCAACAAACTTATATGTTTCAGTGTCCAAATTCTGTGGACAAAACACAGCAGGGGTTTTGTTGGTTTGTTTGTTTCATAGCAAAGTTTGGACACTCTTATGAATAATATGTGATTATGTTTCTTGTTCATTAATTTACTTACATATGTACTTTTTCCCTGTTTATTTATATATTTCTTTCTTCAACATCATATTTTGTTCATTTTATTGTTTTTTTTTTTACTTTATTGCCAGTTAAGAACTTACAGGCAATCAAAAACAAACAAACAAACAAACAAACATCAACATCCAAAACAAAATAGTATACACAAAACATATAAACAAATAAGAACCAGGAAAAAAGAAAAAAAAAATCCTTTTATTGTTTTTGTTCATTTTTTTTATTTATTTTTTTTATTTGTAGTGTAGTTGTTTATTGTGTCTATTTTTGTTCATTTAGTCTTGTTTTATTTCTGTGGTTCCGTTTAGCAATAAATTTATTGCATATTTTGTGTTGTTCTTATTTAGTTTTTTGCTTTTTATTTGTATTGTTGATAAACTATTTCTTTGTTTATATATTTACTTATTTATTTACTTGAGTGTGATTAGACGTCGTGTGTACCTGTACATCTGCATGTGTTTCAGTTTGTCCCTCACACACAGGCTCAGAGACTTGGTTTTGGTGCAGAACTGTTAACTTTTAAATACGAGTGTTCCCAGCACCACATGTACGCACCTGAAGGAGGTGCCCTGGTTTTCATGTGGTCAGTAAATGCATCTGTTTTGCGTTGAAAGTCAATCTATGTACTGTCAAAATAAAGGTTCAGATTCGATGGTTAAGTCACAGAGTTTCCTACCCAAAAACGTTATGCCTTTCTTTCACAAATGTGGGAATAGTGGTCCGAATTTGTGTTAAAATGTATAAAACAGTGAAATTTCTCTTGCCTGGGTGCTCAACACCCCTAAACCTCTGATCCTACAATCGTTCATATTTTAAATAAACAAAAAGGTAAACACTAAAAAAAAAAAATCTAAATTATTAAACAAAAACTAAATAGACAGATAGCAACTACAATTTCTTTCTTTCTTTTTCATTTCTTTCTTTCTTTCTTTCTTCCTTCAGGACAACTATCCCACTTTTACTTTGAAAGTCTTGACCGGAAAGTGTGTTAGTTGCCGCTTGTTTGACGCAGTCGCAGAAGTAAAACTAAATGCGGAAGTTTGACTAAACGTCTACGGACAGACAAAGCAGCGTCTCGTCGAACTGCGCCACTTTCTTTCGCTGTGAATTGATAAAGGACTGAGCGGTAAGTGTGACACAGAAAAACAATTTTTATTGACTTTTTGTGTGTGATTTAACAGGTTGTTTTAGCGGGTGGGTGCAGCAGACTTGAGGCCACTGTTAAAACTTAGAGCCAAGCCCTTCAACTCTCATCTTCACAAATCTTAATTCGCATTTCCATCATTTCAATCTTTGCCGAATTGACCTTATAGTGTAACAATTGACTCTTAGTTGATATTTTTGAGTATATTTGACGTGTTTTATACACGTGAATATGAATCACAGTTTTCGGTGTTTGACCCCGTTACTGCTGCGTTCATGTCCCATTTTTCCTACTTAATTGCACTGCAAAATATGTGTGGAAAGTTTAGAACTTCTTTACCTACCATTTCACTTAATAAAACTACGCTATATTTAATAATTTTACTGCAGAATTTGCTATAACATGTGCCTCTTCACGGTCCAGTGTTAATTAATTCCCTTTACTTTGGGCTCTGTTTATCTATATGCTAGTAATCGTTAATTGTGATGCTTTTCCAATGGAGTTTGGTATGGGGACTGTGGAATAAGATTGAAAGTTATTTTTTGTCCAGTTGGTGATAAGATCAACATGGCGTAGATGAGTTATATTGTTGATATATATGAAAGCTTCAAGTGTTTGTTTTGTACACCTTGGCACTGCTCTAGGGACTTAGTTTCACTTTCACTGTGAATAAAATCGAAGAAGGATTTTATAGACTTTCTTCAGCCCATGTCCTTGATTTACCTGAACACGAGTCTGTGAAAGCTTCTGTTCAGTTGATGGTTGCTAGTAAAACCATCAAGCTGCACTCCAAACCCTGTTTTTTATCTTTAAAGATGCTAAATGTCATCATCAGTATGTGTCTCCAAGACTCAGAAGTGGTAGTTTTTGTTTTTGTTTACGTGGATTCAGCTGAAATCCTCCTGAGACTTCAAGGGTTCGTGTAGATTTCAATGCAGGACCAAGTATATTCAATGATTTGGAGAATGAGTTCATGGATTTAGCCTAGACAATTCTACAAGATTATGTTTAATTGCTTTAAGACAATAACAGAAATTTGTCGGTTACTTTAAAAGATGTCTTTTGCCTCCACTTCCTCTTTTTGTTGTTGACCCTGCCTGCTGATATTAAAGAACGCAACATTTACACATACAATTTATCTACTCATATATTCCTGTATATACCTGCTTTTAAATTTTTGTTAATTGTAGTTATTTGAGTCTTTTTAGTGACTGACTGAATTTATTCATATTTGTTTTTGTTTTGTGTGCTGATTATTATTGTTATTAATTACTTTTATGTCTTGTCATATACTATAATTTCTATTATGTTGCATTTGTTATTTGTCTGTTGAAACCTCAAGAGATGCCAGTGATCAAAAGTGTCTGACCTTAAATGTTTAGTTACCTTTGAACCAATAATTCTGTCTATTTATATAATATAGGCAAAATGCAGGGTTTTTTTTTTTTTACCTTTTCAGTAGCATCAGATTAATCTTTTTTTTTTTTTTTTTTAGATATCTAAATCAGAGAACCACAGAGAAGGTGGAAACACTGTCATTTTGTGCAACAGATTCAATAGTTAAAAACCCCTGTAGTTGGACAAATGAGTGCTTGTACAGTAGTTGCTTGTTTTTAGTTAATGAACATAATGAAATATTTTTCTGAAAAAGTCACTTCAGATCTGTCATATAACCTTTGCCATAATAACCTTTGGGTTTACTCTGAAGTTTTATGAGCAGCTACATGATTAATGATTTAAAATCTAGGAAAATACTGATGTTCAATGACAGTTTTTTTTTTTTTTTTTTTCATTTTTATGACACCACTAACAAACAATTTAATGATATAAAGGATGAGGGTCACAAGTTCTTTTAACAATTGTTATTTCAGAGTCAGAAACTATATAAATAAATCCATTTGTGTGTGTGAATATTGTCA
This sequence comes from Maxillicosta whitleyi, assembly GCA_029822895.1. Lineage (NCBI taxonomy): Eukaryota > Metazoa > Chordata > Actinopteri > Perciformes > Neosebastidae > Maxillicosta > Maxillicosta whitleyi. Next base: position 6,865 of record JAPSES010098671.1, on the reverse strand, counting down.
GCTTGTCTTTAAAGGAACTGAAGGTCATGCATTCCATGAAACCATTCCTTTTTCTATCCATAGCTGTTAAAGTAACATTGCATGTAAAGGGATTCAGGAAAGCCACAAATAATTTCATTGTCATGTCATTCCTGGAAGATGATGGTTTACCACTATACATTTTAATAATGCATTGTTTTGCAGTTTTTAACCCATTTGTAATGGTTTCAGCATCTCCTCAGTTGCTTTCTGTGCTTAGTCAATAATATAACTGTACTCACTACAGCCACTATGGGTAAATAACTTGTTTAATCACAGCATTAATTAGCCAGTGGAATCATCTGAAAAATTGTCTTCGTTAAAGTCCATGTGGGGACTACGGTATTTTTCATAATAAAGCAGCATCTTGTTTATTTAAAAAATCAGACGTATAATGAGTCTCAGTTCAGATTAATCCCATCTTGGGGAAATTTCACAGTTGACAGCAGCAACATACAACGCACCACTGCAACAAACTTGTAGGGAAAAAAAACACTAGTGAAATATAAAGGAAAATGAGAAATTTGGTATTCATTAAAATTAATATTATATAAGTAGAGAATTTAGAATTTAACATTTTTAAAATGGTATTTACATATGTACATACTTGCATTATTTGCATGCTTTACATTGTGTTGAATGTGTTGAAGCTGACCTGTCATTGTTTGCATTATTATTTGGAACCTTTTTAAATTCTTTTTGTAACCAGTTTGTGTGTTTTTTTTTTTTTAGCTTCGTCATGGATGGAGTCTACGCTCAGACGACGACCCCAAATCCCAGAACCTCCTGTTTTCAAATCCCGTTGGACTTTCTGGAGATGAAGAGATTTGGGATCAAAGTTGTAGAAGTGGTGAGTTCACTGACCCTCTCAGACTATCTGACTTGTGCGTGATGATGAGATATGATGTTACAGTTTAAAGCTATGCTGTGAAATCTGGTATTTTTACACTTTTCTTTTGTAATCTTAATAAGCACCTAATAACCATGTGGCAAACTTTCTTTTTTTTTTATCATTATTACCATGTGACAAACTAAAATGAAAAAGAAATACATGGGGTTTTTAAACTCAAAAATGCTGAATTCTCATATATTTCTGATAAAAATCTGAACAGTTTACACATTCGGACCAAATAAAATGATTAGCTGAGCTTCCTGTCTATCATCCATTGCTGCGTCCCGTCTCTGAATCTGACTCCATTGATCCGTTTCACTGGCGCTGCTCCTCCTGTCAAAGGGCTGTGAATGGATAGGACTTAAATGCACAGTGATGAAGGGAGAAAAAAAACAGATTTATTAACAGAAACAACAACCAGCGAAACAAACAGAAAAATCCAATTGCAGCAGAGTCCAGTGAATGAATGATGGTGGTGAAGGTTTTTGTGGGTTGTTGAGGTGCAGTGAAGACAATGATCCAGTGCTGCTCAGCCACAGACAAGACCCTTAAATACAGGGTCTCCTAATGAAACAGCAGCAGGTGGGTGATGGTGTGTCTGATTGCTGAGGGAGGGGTCCATGCTGAAGCAGACGGTGACATCTGCACCTCTACCTTTGCTTTCCACCGCATTAGTGAGAGGGGAGGTCATCAGAGGTCAAGCAGAGGGAAAGTGGGCAGGGCTTTGGAGGGAGGTTTTTTGCAACATGCCAGATGAGTAAGTATAACTTTACAGAAGGATGATCAGCCTTAAGGCTCTCTTACATCCGGTCGTACGTGGTACTATGAGTGGTTTGCGTGCAAAAAATGAGCCAAGTAGTGAGAGGCACGCAAGTGGAAAGTACTTTTTTGGTGGTCGCAAACACGACGCAAAGCACGCAGCCTGAAAACTGACAGGACAGGATGTAAGAGAGGCTTTAGGTACATGTTGATGAAGACCACCTAAACAACATCATACTTATAATTAATATGCTATATATTTAGAAAGTTTTCTACATTTAATCTGAATTAATCCTTCAGTAGTTTCCCATAGGTCATACTGTTGAGCTCTGAATTTTCAGCTGTTCGTCTTTAAATTCTGTTGTTATGGGAATGCGATCATCAGTGGATATCTTTCATGTGAGCATACATTTCACTTTCATGCATTAGAAAACAAACCTGAAAACGATCAAACGTGAATAGACTTCTCCGATGATGCGTTTTCTTTTATAGCAGGTATTGTTTTTGCAGCAACAAAGAAAATACAGAAATGACTTCAAGGACTGATAAATGTAACATAAGAATACTGAGATTTAATTCAAAATTTTATGTCATAACTGACTGATTTACGAAGTAGGAAAGTAGCTCATATTGACATTTCGATGACTTTGTCGACAATAAGACACAAAACTGGACAGATCAGCACTGTTTGGAAACCAGTGTTAGTCATTTCTACTCAAAAATTCACTGAAACTCCTCATGTTGTAACACTGCTGATAATATGTGATTAAAAACAGGAACAGGACAAAACTAGCAACAAAGGAAGAATGTGTATCTGACAAAGAAAAAACCTGAAACTTTGACATGTTGCATCAATAGTGAAATGTGGATCAGACATAGAGAAACAAACCAAGGCAGAAGTTACAGGATAGTTTGTGGTTTTTCCAGATGATTTTTTTAAAGAAGTGACTTTGTGCAATGACATTTATTACCTTAAAATCAAAGCTCACGTATGTTGTGTTTTCACGTCAGATTAAAATACCTGTGAAATCCAGGGTGTCCCATTGGTACCCTGCCCTCTGAAGGGGAAATAAGGGGTTTTGGTTCAGTTTATTTAACACTTAAGCAGGAAATCTATTGGTTGGATTCATGCCAGATTGGGTTTATAGTTTCTCATAGACTAAGAATAGACGCTATTACATTTTGGGAAAAGTAGATTGAAGTTCACCTTTTTTATGAATTTTTAAAATCTCTTTTTATCCCATTTACTTAAAATGGGTGAAATCTGTCTGTTGGCATCACCACAGACCATCATAGACACGATGACATCAGCTGGATTAATGCCAAAATAAGATAAAATACCTGCGAGGGGTAGGGTTTCAGTAGTTTGTATACCCAGTGGGGTTTTAGGTTTTAAATGTGAGTGAAATTGTAGGAGTTTTGATGGAGTTTCTCTGGTTTGATGTGAGGTCGTTCATAAAACTCCCACAAACTGAAGTTGTTTTTTCCTTCCCTCTGTCTTGACATTCAGACAAAATCAAACCGATATTTCATTATTAAAGGTTTTCCGTCACATGAACATTGTCAGTAACCAACAGTAAAACCCCTAAATGAAATTCCTGATGTTGATTTAAGCGTAAATAAATCCGTTTGGTCCAGTTTAGTGTGTACTGAGTCTGTAGAGAAGTGAAGTTGATGAGCAGGTCACAGATGGATGAGTTTACACTGCTTGGTTTGGTTCCGTTTTGTTTTGAAAACTAACTCAGTGTGGCCTCTGACCAAAGGATCAGCTGAAGCTAAACTTTTAGTCTCAGTGAATGTGACAAAGTTACACAAGAGAGTTTGATTATGATACATCTGAAGGTATAAAGTTATTATGGGATGTTATTATATTAGCTAAGTGGCTGTTTGTTGATCCACAGTTCAGACTAAACTGACAGTTCTGACCTGGTTTGGATGATTCCAGACAAATCTTTAGTGCAGCTACTGATGATACAAACTGTACAGGAAACAGAGGTGATGTGTGCTTTTTAACCCTCCGCCGTATAGTAATCGTCTTGTAGTCTGTCTGTCTGTCTGTCCATTCAGTGACATAATCACATGATCTGAAGAATGCACTGTCATATCTGCATCACATTTACACTGTGGATGAATCTTGTCATGGAGCAGAAGCCTGTTGTGCAGTTATAATATCTGAGTACTTTCAAATGTAAATATGCATGTAATACATTTTACACACAGACGATCTAATCTAAATTATAGGACAGTAACTTTCAACAGAATCTTACACTATATGCAGCCCAGAGATATTAAAAGTGTACAGCCTGTTCTGTTACTGTGACTGTTTTCTGTCTAAAAACAGAGCAAAGCTATAATGTAAATTATTGGCTGATAGAGCGCATGAAGATTATAAGATAGTGTTATTTTTGACTGACTGTTAAAATAAACATCTAGGAGTTTTAGTCTGAAGGAGAAATTGTGTGATGCAATCTGTGGATACATAGTGTTGATTTTAGCCGAATTTAGCCTTTAACATATCTTTTCATGGACCACTAATGTATGGGAATGATTAGGTACGTAGCTATGGAGTCTAGTGATCACATATAACCAGTCTTGAATAATGTCATCATTTACTGTATTATATTGGCAAAAATTGCAATATGTGATATGGATGTAACGCATTGTGATAATAATATTGCAATATTCCTCGTTCACCTAAAGAAATACCAAATTCATCTAAGAAAAGTGTTCCTTAACAATGTTAAAATGGGGAAATTGTTTGTGTACTGACTTGGTTATTTAGAATTTAAGAATAAAAAATACTGAACTACCACAATCAGTTATACACAATTCTGTCCAACAACCTGGTGAAGCTGCAACCACGGACCTTCAGACACAAACATAGTCACATATTTTGCAGTTTTATTTACATATAACAATGTGTAAATGACATGGATGTATTTCATAATAAAAGTGTCAGATTACCACCATATAAGAGTTTTAACAAAACAATATTCTGTTGCTTGTCTGGTTTAGTAAAAAATAAAATAGAATTGTTCAGGCTTTGCCCAAAGTTGTGCTCTGAAAATATCCGCATCTTTTCAACATTAATAACATGTACAGTTGCATTCAACCAGCAGCAGTAACATTATTTCAGTTTTTTATTGCTAGAAAAACTGGCAAGTTAGAGAGACAGAGAAAACCACTGTGGTACCCTGTGGTGTGTAAAACGTGAAGTTAATAAAAAATAAAATAACATAAATTATTGCAGGTCTTTTCCATATGAATATTACATACTCTGTTATGTAATCTGTTATAACAATATTTTTGCTATATATTGTGCAGCCCTAATAGGTGAGACAAAGAGTAAAGTGAAACACAGTTGAAAGTCATCATTTAATGGAAACTAAATCAACTGTTTTGCCTTCATTGCTCGTTTGTGTTGTGTCAGGCCTTGCATCCCACATGGTATTTTTTCCTGAGCCCTAGTGTTTTTCCTTATGAAATGAGATTCTAGAGTAAAAAAAAAAACGGAATCTCACATCCTCCCTTTTCATCAGGTCATGAACTGTGAGAGTGAAATACATTTTATTTTAAGCATACACATTTATTATTACCTCTGCATCTGTTCATTTTGTCACCATAAAGACGAGTTTAAAGCACAATTATCCGTCATTAGCTTTGTCTCTGTTTTCCTGTTTATTTTTGTCCCATTGTGTTGAATTTTCGTTACTTATTCGGTTATATACACGACAGTTTGTGCTTTAAAATCCTCTGAAACAGAATATGAGTGCTGTTTATTGTAAAAACAGAGGACACACCTCTGTTTTATGTCGGTAATGAAAGCTTTGAGATGACTAAACTGGGCTTGAATCTACATGGTGAATGTAAGACAATGTAGTGGACCCCCTGAGCCTCTGATGTCTCATTGTTTGTTCCAAAGCACCTGAAGGCATCGTGATTCAGACAAATGAACCAGATCGTGTAAAACATGACCAGGATGCTGCAGGTTTATTTAGTCTTCAACGTTTTATACCTGAAGCCATTTATAAAGAGGTGGTTTTAAGTGTTAAACCTCCCCCTCTTTTCCCTTTCTCCCATGATCCTCCTCTTCAGCCTGTCAACAGGAGGAAATCCAGCTCAGTCTGTGGTTGGTTAACAGGAATCAGAAGGAAACAGGCGGCACAGAAACACTATAAATATACACTTTATATTCATGGTTCACTGTGAAACGCCCTGCCAGTAGCAAGAAGAGCTGACAAAGAAGGAAAGAAAACTCTTCTCAAACTCGTCTAAATATGGCTTTATTTAGACCGGTGTCCATCAGACATAATAGGAATAAACACAGAAAAGGAAAAATGTCACGTGGTGTTTTATTAATATGATGAATCCACAATGTTCAGTGCTTCTGCGATAATTTTCAAGTTGTTTTACTAAAGTACTGTCATCATACACAGACATTTTGGCTGGTTGGATGTTTTTATGTAAATGGAAATGATTGTGGCAGTTGTATTGACTGTTTATATGTAAAATATGTGTTAAATGATCTAAAAATAAATAAAGAAAAACAGGGAAAACATATAAGAACTAAACCATAAAATTAGATGTTATTTGTGTTTTCATCTGGATTTGGCTTGTGCATTTTTCACAATTAACTGAAAACCACTGGTAACTGTTCAAATTCTCCAACTTTCTTTCAATACCAAAAAATCTGCCTTAAAACTGGAGATAAACAGCTGACGTTTATCATGTTCACCACCTGTGTGTATTTCCTCTTGGCTGCTCAGTCAGAAAGTTAAACTAAGCAACTGGCAGCAGACTAATTAGGCCTTTTCTGAACATATTTGAAACATCCAGACTCCACAGTGTCTCTTTAGAAACACCCTGGGTCTTATTAAGTTCTTGGAAAGCAGTTCTGTCTTGGAAAACAATATTTCAGGAAATATTGTGAGTTGTGTTTTTGAATTGGACTTGAAACATGTTCAAGTCCTCCTTCTGGATTTTGTTATATATTTCAGGGTTCATGCAGGTCATTAAAAAGCATGAAAAGTCATTAAATGGATTTTGTGAAAATTCAGGCCTGAAATAGCATGAAAAAGCATGAAATTTGATGTTCAGAGGCATTAAAAAATATGTAAAATTGATTGAAGAAAAACATTGTTTTTCACGATTTATTTTGATTATATAAACATCTAAATCTAATTTTGATCCGAAGTA
>JAPSES010098649.1:0-19960 GCA_029822895.1 Maxillicosta whitleyi | reverse complement strand
ACACTGGAAAAGCCAGTCGTTCAACCACAGACCCTCTTCTAGCTTACAGAAAACAGCTTCAAGCAAGAGAAATAGGAATATTTGAAATATATGTGAATATGTGAAATATTTTTCACAGAAATGATGCACAATGCATTTAACCATAGTGGTGACACAGCAGTATGAATGAAATAATGATAGAAGTTGACCTTTAAAAATATGTGTCTGATTTATTTATCTGAAACAGTTCGAGTCATGTTCAACCTATGATGGAAAATGAATCGCATTTGAATCATGAAGAACCTTCTGATGTCTTCACAAATAACTTACGTGTAACAATAATTTAAGCTTAACAACAATAGTGATTTGATTTATATCGTGATATAATTTCATATATGAAAAAGAAATCATTGTGATATGATTTTTCCCATATTGCCCAGCCCCGTGTGATATATTGGATTATATTTGTGTAACCTTATTGACATTACATCCATGCAACAGTTGTTTCTTGTTCTATTATTCTCTGTCTAGTGCTGTCTCTGCTGTTGTTTTGTATTGACTACAGGCTCCACTCTAAATGGATAAACAAACACACACAAGCACACAAAGGTCCACTTTAGCTGACAGCTCAATCAGTGACTGGCCAGAGTAGAAGGTTGACAGCTGCCTTGTTACGCATGCAGGGGATCTCCTTCAAAATTACAGGTTTCACTACTCAAAGCTGTTGTGTGTTTGCCCATGCGTGTAAAAAAGATGAAGGAATAATCACAGGATAAAAACGCAGAATGTGCTTGTGTGGCGGTGCATTAGGAGGAACAAAGGCATTTGGCTGTAATTGCTTATGCTGAATTGTTGTGCTCCTTTCAATTCTGCCGTTTCAGATAGGCTAAATGGCCTTTTGATGATCAGTGTAAGCCTCAGTGTTGTTCAGTGAAAGCAGCTAATGAGAGGATGCCTCCTTCCATATAAGTAGCTACCAGGTATTTGAGCTGCAGCATGTAACTAAATGTGTAAGTATATGTTTGTTTGTATGTGAACAGTGAAGATAAGTATATTGGCTCAATGGCTATTCTAAGTAGGTTATCTGGCATGTGCAATTGGTATTAAGTGTGTGTAGAACAGACAGACCAAGTGGCTTTGTGTTTGAGAATGAGAGAGCGAGCGAGTAAAATCATTCCATTTGCACAATAATGAAGTGGGGTCAGAAGCCATCTGTAGTGTTTGCCTCCCACCTAATTGTGCTCCTGCTTTAATGGACTCCATACTCAATTATTTTGCTGACACAGGCTTATCACAGAAGCCTCAATTACGAAGAAACAGAGCCAGGAGCGTGAATGCGTGTGCTTGTATGTTGTACGTCTGAAAAAGCAATGCCAGACAGCAATAGTATTTATTTGAAATGGTCTGAATTAGCAGATAGGTCGGGTTTACAAGCAACATTGTGAGGGCTTATTAGTTTATGAGAAGTGCACAAAATGATCAAATGATCATTTTGTGATTTTTGTGGCAGTCAGTTTTCAATACTGGATAGCAAACATTTGGAGGTTATCCCCTGCATCCTAGACCCAGATAAGTGATGGATGGATGGATATTTAACATTTCTTCCTGTGGACAACATGCCTTTACACTGCAAAAAGTCCCCTTGAAAATTTAAGGAAAAAAATACCAAAATAAGAAAAATAATGCTTAAAATAAGCAAAATTATCTGCCAACAGAAGAAGAAACTTTTAATTGGCAAGGTTTTGAAAAATAAGAAAAATGATACTTGCACAGCATTCTTAAAAATAGTATTTTCAGACTAAAAATAAGTAATATTATCTTAAAATAAGAATATTTGACTTAAGAAACCCAAGTTCAGGTCCTTTGATTGTTGATCACTCATCTTAAAATGTGTGAAATGCTTGTTTTAAGCTTCAGAGTACTTAAAACTAGCTTTAAATACTCAATGCCAAGAATGTTTGATCAAATAAGATAATTAAGTAAAAAGTATCTTGAAACAAGCAGAATTATCTTGTCTGACAATTTTATTTTAAGCAAAAATAACATAATAGAAAAACAAGAAATTTTAGGTTCAGTTTAAGAAAATGTGTCTTAATTAAGATAACACTTTTTGCACTGTAGGTATTTTGAGTAACCAGCTTATTACAAACCATTGTTGTGCCTCATTTTTCAGCTAAATCTATCTATCTAACCTTGAATCATCCTATTGTGACATGGAAACGTTACGATGGTCTTTGTAGGGAGGACTTTAACCCATAAAGAACCAAATATCCACCAAAGACCAAATTATCTCCTCATTGAAACTGTTTGACACCTTTATTCTATCCATTAATTCTATCAATGGATGTAAATAATTGGTGTAAAATATAGTTTGTCATATTTTCATGGTCATCAGATAGATATAACAACAATGATTCACCCATGGAAAGCCATGGAATTTGATCAATGACAGTGGATGGAAACACTGGGTTTATGTTCAATTAATGATAGTTTTGCTGAAAAAGTCACTTTTTCTTCAGTTTTCTGAGTTTTTTTTAAAATATAATAATCATCAACTGTAATCTGAGCTTTGATGAACATCTACATGATCAGTGAATTAAATACAGGAAAATACATGATTTACATTGAAAAAATGCTAAATGCAGAGGAATCTATTATGATAAAATGGTAATAAATCATTTAGGAAAGGTTAAATAGAGAGAAAAATTTATTTGGTAGCACAGGAGACCAATGTTTGTCTGATTTCAAGCAAAAAGTAAATGTTGCTACTTTTACAACTCCATGTGTTTTTGATTGAAACCACAATGTCTCCAAGGTAGTTCAGACATCAGCGATCCAGGTATTTAACCTGAGACCTGCAGGGTCATGAAATGTTCCTATTTTGACCATAACAGGAATGTTCCCCAACTCTGAGTTGTTTTTTGTTCATAAATCTACCCTTTCCTATGTGTTGCTAACATCAGCTTACAGCCACCCCTTAGACGTGGCATTATCACAGCCTGAGTGCAACAGTGGGTTTGTGTTATTTTATTGATGTTTGTGGTATTTTGTTCATTCCCCACCTGCCTGTATAGGTGCTAATGGAAAGAATGCTGTTCAGGTTCATGCAATCATGATGAAAATTGTATTTGGTCATTATAAATTTATTGTAAATTTGAACAAAACATCAAAAGAAAATCAGACTTGACTTGCATTTTTCTTCACTACTGAATAAATAATTTGGATTTTACTCCTCTTGATAGTGTAATTCTTTCCAAGTTGTGTATCTTTCATGCAATACCTGAGCTGCTACCTGAAGAGATGAGAAGTATAAACTGTATTTTGTCAAATATTTGAAGCTGGCTTGAACTTCTGTCCCCTGAACCGAACCACTGGTCCAAATTGTAAAATATTACATCAAACTCTTTCAGTTTTTTGTCAAAATGTATGAGTTTACCAAAGCCTTTGTCTAACAATTTTTGTGCTGTTTGTATTACATCAAGGTGTTGACATTTTTTGCAATATTTTGAGGGTATTTTTTTCCAAAATGTTCCACTTGAGGTTTTTAATGTGCAAATTGAAACTGTGAACCAAAACAGTTGAAGGGAAAACCACCATTTGTCTTCTCTTTCTATGAAAGAAAACAAAACTGTATGATTTGTGCGTGCTGTTAAATAGTTTACTTTTTAGGCTAACAGATAAATATTGAGCTTATTGACTACATTGAATATCTTTGTAGCGTCTTAGTTTCAACATTCACCAGAAATAATGATTTCACTGTTGCACCATACACGGTCAATCAGTCCTTAGAAAGCAGTTGAATCCATTTCAAATAATAATAATAATTCGGACGCAGGTTTGCTCTGGGCACCCTGGTTTTAGCATCTGACAGAAACTAAGCCTTTCTTCATGCTTATTGCTATTCATGCTTTCTGCTGCTGACTGGCCCTTAATTATTCAGCTGAATAAATTACCTATAAAGCAGAGAGTGGAGTCATGGCGTGCCAGGAGGGAGCAGGCCTGTCAGCTTCAAAGGGCCAAAACCTGCCGAGATCCTGTGGGCTTCACTCCACTTAACACCAGTCACTAGGTATATATGTCTAGGCTTTCATAAGCCCTGCTTAAATGTCAGGGGGTAGTTAGTTCCCAAGTGTGGGGCTCAACATTGAATGGAACTTACATTTAAATCAGCCTACTTGGCTTTTGTGACCTTCATTGGAATTAAGTGAATAGAGGTTGAAGGAGAGGTCAACAACACGACACACCTAAGATGATTCAGAAGTTTCTCATTTAAATGTCGTAGCGATGAGCAATATGCTTAAAGTTTGGATTTGAAAGAGCAGTATTGGCCTAATTGTTTTCCAAAATAATACTTCTGTTTCACATTTTAAGTTCACGTCGTTCATGTAGCACTTTGTTTTGCCTATTTCTGTTCAGTCATTCCACTTTAGTCCCAATTGGTAAATTTTGTATCTTAGGCTACGTTCAGACTGCAGGAAAATGTGGGCAAAAGTTTTTATTTTTTGCCCATATGTGACCTGTATCCAGTACAAATCCATTTTTTTTTTTTTTTTCAAATCTGACCCAGGCCACTTCCGTATGTAGTCCTAAATCTGATATGAATCTGATATTTTGCAATGCAACCTTAGCCTGAATGGATAGGTCACATTTATCTGACCTTTACGTCACTGAAATATGACAAATGTCATACTTCTGGATCCCAGATTGAGGAGGTCGTATTCAGTTCATACGCAAAACGGCTAGAACTCACATTTAATGTGTAATATGAACGAATGCACGAAAAACTTTCACCAAAAAAGAATCCAATTTGTGCTTTAAGATCTGCTGTGTGAATGTAGCCGTAGACACATTCACACTGTCTCTTTCAGTGTTAACCTGTAAAATATTATGAAGTGCAGTACATTTAGTAGATATGACCAGAAGCTCCACAGGGGCTCACAAAGACCGAGTAGATAAACGGAGTGACCCTAGATCCTCCCGTAGTGAGTTCTGTCAAGGTTTTGTTGAGAAGTGTGCTTAACCCCCAGCTGCTCTGATGGAGTTGCCAAGTAAAAGAGAAACAGTCAGATATTACATGGTTACAGTGGTTATATCCCAGATATGAATGTGTGTAAATGATCCAGAATATGGAGCAGGTGGTAGCAGAAAAAGTGCACTGATCGTACCCGCTTCAACAATTTCTCAAATGTGTTTATTCCTAGATGAAGAGCACGGCCATTTGGGCTTGTGTAGAAAAAAACTGGTGGCAAAAGCAAACAAAGAAACAAATGATTTGGCACTATAAAGGTAAAAATATGAAGAACGTTATTATTAAAGTCATTGCAGCCAAAGTATTTCCCCACAAAAACTTAAATGACACCTTTTGTCAGTGTGTTTGGATTGGAGAAAAGGATCAGGCCCAAAGTTCAAATCCCTTAATATGAGGCTTTAAAACTCCATTCCAGTTATTCTTTCATTTTAATCCAACGTGTGATACCATTTCACACTCTTCTTTTAATTTCCAGGTCTGCCTTTGAGTAGTGAATGGTTAGCCTCGGGGGCAGACTGTGTCTCTCTGGCCTGAGTCTCTTCAATTTGACAATGAAAGCTAAATGTGCCTTGCTAATGTCATATAAATGCCACTCCAGACTCCCGTTAGCGCTGTAATTGCTACTCTGACTCGCTACTTGCCATGTTAGAAACCACTGACAAGTAAAATACAAGAACTCAGAAAAACTATTCACCTTGGGTGGCTGAACAGCATATAATAACAAAAAGATTTAGAAAAAATACAAATGAATGAGTGAATAGAGGAGGCTCTGGCTGCATTTGACAGATGTTTTCATTTTAGTCAAACTAGTTTCACTGATTGTCACTGATATATTTTTATATTTATATTTAAGTATTGTTTCTACTTGCAAAGACAGCTTTATAATTACAGCCAGAAATGGAAAACAATCTGTTATGATGATGATGATTTACTTAACAAAGACAAAGCAATAGCAAAAGGCAGCAAAATCTATTTATCAGAAATTATATTTTAGAATGCAATGTACTCATACATTTAGTATTTTCACTCTTATTGCAAATATTCATTCATTAACTATTTTACCTTAAATGAAGGTGCAACATGCCATAATCAGAAAACTATTTTTGTTTTGTATTTGGTCATATTTTAAGAAATCTGTGTAAGTAGAAGCTGTTAATGCAGCCTTTACATCAAATTCAACACACCGCCTGTTTCACATTTACATCTTCCTACTGAGAGCAAACTTTTTCCAGTAATTATTTATTTTTTAATTTCATTATACAGTAGTTAAAGATATAATGAAGTGCACATTCTTGTATGTCCATTTCTATGCGAGTGTGCCATAACTCAGGGTTTCTGCACGAATCAGCAAATCTAATTTAATGATTTTTAATGCTAATTTAAATAAAATAAATGTCCATGTTTATATATACATGATTTACCGTCGACAGGCTTTAACCAGGTTCTGGATTATTGCTGCTTGCATTTTCCCATTTTTCTGACATTTGCTAATATTCCGTCCTCTCTTTCGCCATGGCATGAGCACGCTCACAGCACGTTGCATTCCAAGCATCCGGTTTTGTGACTTCATGCACTGGCCATAAACATAAACTAGAAAAGCACTCAGAGAGCGCAAACCTCCGCCAAGCAGCACAATTCCCCCACATATTGTGACTGACACCCCACAATATTACTCCCACATAATTTGGTGCTAGTTGCAGGTCTGTATCTGCATTAGTTTCCTCACAGTGACAAAAATGATGAAGGCCTCCTACTTTTGTCATGTTCCGGATCATAGTTTCCAGAATATTGCTAGTATCTGGATCATACTTTTACACATCACAGAAAGTATCAGGACCATGTTCTATATTTTTTTTGCCAGGCAATCCAGTTATTCTGTGTGAAGTTATTTACACATATGTTGAAAATGGCCCTATCTTGCAAAGATAAAGAATCATTTAAAAAATTCCTGGATCCAGACAGTGATCCGGATCACCTCCAAAATTGAATCATCTGTTCCTTGTCTCAGAGCGAACACTTCCTGAAAATTTCATTAATATCCATTTATAACTTTTTGAGTTATCTTGCTAACTAACAAACTAACAAACCCTGGCAAAAACATAACCACCTTGGCGGAGGTAATTAAAGCGTTCTGCTTATTACTCATCACACTACTTCCGATCAAAATGATTAAATGTTTATATAATCAAAATAAATTGTGAATAACAATGGGGTCTTTTTTCCAACAAGTGTATTTAATTATTTAATGCGTCTGGACACTGAATTTTATGATTTTTAATGCCATTTAAAGCCTCATTTTCACAAAATCTTTTTTAATGCTTTTTGATGACGTGCATTTACCCTGGTAGCTGCAATGTTGGTGTGACAGAAAAATGTTTTAGATGTGTGAATATACTATGAAAGCCATTATCCTACTATAGTATAGGCTTTATGCCAAATGTTGGGGTGGCCAAGACAAAACATGAAATATACCCATCTTCGTCAAGTTCCAAACAGCCATGAAGACGGATTGCTGAAGTACAACGACTGATGTGTTTATTTACAAGGTAGTAAAAATGATGGAGTTGGGAATGACTTCAGGCTGGGCAAGGGCAACATAACAAAGAAAACGGATCTAACTCTGAGGGTAACAAATATAACCTAACAAAACCATGGAAAACAAATTATAACACCCTCAGCTTATCACATTAAATAAACAAGAGAAGGAAAGAAATGGGGGTGCCCACCACAAATTCACAGCCATCGGCCAAGAAACAGACTCCAGTGCAGCTGGTTGTAAGCACAAGGATGTTTTATGGTGGATGTGACTAAATAACCATTTGCTTTACCTTGACCTGATGATGAAGTTATTTATCTACATGGAAACGTGTCATTCATCCTCATTCCTCGAGAGATCTCAGATAACGAAACAACATCAACAGATATAATAAGAACACATCTTCTCCCTGGCCTTTGACTTTCAACATTCACTAAATATTAATGAAATCAAAGTATTAAGTTCATTTAGCTCAGCTGCACTGTTGAACATTTTGTAAAGTTGATTTGTTAGAACAGATGCCCTCGTTAAGGTCAATGGTCCCACTCTTGTCATAGTCGGCCCCTAATATGTTATCAAAGCATAAACCAAACACAAATTTTTATTGATTTTGTCACTTGGTGCCACTGCTTAGTGAAATGACTGTTACCATGGAAACTGAAGCTGTTTGTTCAAGTTTGTCATTTTTTAATCAGTTTGTTCATTTGCTTATTTACTGTGAGTTTAACCAAAGCGTATACCAGCAAAGAGGTGAAACCCAGTGACTTTACTGGAAACAGGTGTTAGTCCAAAGGCTCTGCTCATATGCACTGATGCTGTCCATCAATGACAAAAAAAAAAAAAAAGATATTCAGACATTTGCAGGATTCCAACCTTTATATGTACACTTGTTCTGGACTTGGGGTCTTTTAAAGGACACCTGAATGAATGGATTCCTATGGTTTCATATAAATCTGATGACCTAGGATGAGCTTTAATATCTCACATCTTACATTTAGCAAATTAAGATGCCATCTTACAAGACTGAACCTTAAATAAATTATCATTTTGAGATAAGTGACAGTTTGAGGTGTTATGACAGTTTACAGCAGATCTACAGTTTGTCATGTAGGTGAACCATGAATCTCTTTTCTACCCAAACTCACTAATCTTTCACATCATAGTGAAGAAATCCACTCTGTTGAGCTGCAAGACTCATCAAAACATTCAGTGACATCAGTGAACGGACACAAACTAAACCATCATGTAAATACATGCAGGTTATCTATTAGAGGGGAAACTAAAGTGTTTGGTCTTTTGTAAAAATACTTGGACATCATTTTGGTGATAACATGTGTAGGTGCTATATGTATAGTTTGTGTGGTTGATGGTAGTTTTAGTTCTGTTATTGAATGGTGATTTTATAGTTTGGTCATTTTATGTCAATATTGGGAAGTTACTGGGGACATAGATGGGAGCCTCTGGCTTTGGCAGGTGCCAGGGAGCTGGGGGGCGTGGCATACCTGGGATGGGCACGGCATTTTGGAGTCAAGAGGAGCTCACGGTTTTTCAGACTGTGTGACAAAGGTTGTGTTTTTTAAGCTGAATTTGGACGTAAACAGTGCAGTGTGTGTGTGTGTGTGTGTGTGTTCTTTTGTTTATATCGCATGTTGTGCAATAAATGGAGAAAACAAACTTCAGTGTAGGACACACTTTTATGCAAGAGTCAACCATAAGCTCCAGTGGACAGTTTTATTGGGAAACCTACAACATGTTAAGGTAAACATTTTTGGTTAAAGTTAGTGTGCTACGTTTTTGAATTTTTAAAAAAAATTATTACAGCAGACTAAACCATTTCAATCTATCAAAACTCTCACTTGCATATCTTGTGTTGACTGTGTGCACCTGAGTATTACCTCATTCAGACTCGTTCACCTCCCTGTTTTTGTCACTGAAAAGTAACAGCAAACTTTTATTAACATCATGCCTGTGAGATCACCTGGTACAAGATTTCATGGTGTGGTATCTACACTGTGTGTGCTGTATCATTATTTTGTAGTCAAATGTTGTGTATGTGTTTGTTTGATTATAGATGTTACCTCTGAAGATTCTCCTGTGATGCTTTTCAAAACTGGTTAACATTTTTATTCGTGTTGTGTGTACCTGAAGGCTCTCCATTGGAAAAACAAAAAACAAATGGTGTCAGGCACAATAAACCCCACCCCTCAAATGTGTTGTAGCTTATTTTTGGCATTAGTCTAGCTGATGTCATCGTGTTTGTGCATGTACTGATATCGGCTGATATGTGCCAAGTTTGAAGTAAATTGAAACAAAATGGATGTTTTTATAGACATTTGAAATGTTGCCCTTTATAAGTAAATGGGGGGAAAAAAAATGATGTAAAAAAATTCATTACAAATTTTTAACATTGACCTACTTACCCCAAAATATAAACACATGTATTCTGGGTCACTGGCAATCTATAAACCTAATTTGGTATGAATTCAATCAATACTTTTGCTACAATAGACATTTAAATTTCTTCTATTATAAGTAAATGTAAAAAAAAAAAAAAAAAAAAGAAGCATGAAAAGTGGGTAATAAAACGGTGAAAAGTGCTACCACCCAAAATTTACCCCAGCACCAGAGTTCATGAAAAGTGGTGTATAATCGATCTGACAGACAGTGGCCTTGTACAGACCCTGCAATAACATCAGTCTTGGCGAATCCAATCACATGTCTGACTACAATCAGGATGCCTTTCAGGATGCATTTGTATCCGATCCCTCAGGACACATTTGGAGGTGGTCTGGGATGTATTTGCCCACACTCTGTAGTCGTCTGAACAGATGTGTGTCCTAGGACGGATTGAAGGTTTGAATACTCTGCTGATATCATCTGTCAAGAGTAAAAATGACATAATATTAAAGCACTGTGAAAACTTCTGAACATTTAAAAAAAAAAAATAGATACGTTTTAGTGTGTGTGTGTGTGTGTGTGTATGTGTGTGTTGTTGCTGGAGCTCACTTGAAGAAAACTCAGCTTTTGACATTTTGTTTCTGTGCAAGGAAACACTGTATCCAGACATAATACAGTACAAGGTTTTAAGCACTTGAAGATTCCTTCACTAGGGTCTACAATACTGTGAAAAATTCTCAGGCCACCTTCAACTTTATAGTTTTTGCAGAGTTGAAATGAGCATGCGTATTTATTTCTCATTCTCTTTTCTTCACATACAGTGGGAAAATACAGGGAATATATGCAAAGCCTTAAAAGACACATAAAAGTGGGACTAAATGGGTTGTAAAGGTTAAAGGCACTATTAATTGTGACCTCTGGCTCCATGACAACAAGCGACACAAACAGAAATCTGACGTGTTGAATCAAACCTGGTATAAAACATCAAAAAAATGAACGCAATAAATCTGTTATAGTCTGAACAAAAGGGTTGAAGACATGTTAAGTGCCAGGGGAGGTCACAAAAAATACTACCACTTTTGTTTATGGAAGCTGTTTTTTCACTGAAGATGTAATTTTTTACTGCTGTACATACTTCACATAAATCCAGATTGTATCTTAATACAGACACTGAGAAATTATAACTTTACAAAACCAACAAACTTAATATTGGCCAGGGACAGCTGCACAGTACTGTATGTAATGTAATAAAACCATTAAAAATAAACAATGATAAAACCATATTGATATTTAAAGTGCACCGACTGATTCATGGTGTGACCTTGACCTTGCCGTGAGTAACAGGCAGAAAACACTCCACCTTAAAAGCAATTGTCGTCACCCTTGAGTCGCAGTGAAATGGAATAGCTCAGAACGTGCACGCCATGAGGCTATAGATAGTGTTCTTCATGTGTACAGCGGGAGGAAATGAAATCCAATCAGCAGTGCTTACTCAAGACCCATCTGGAGAAGCTTCCTCACACCAGGTGCGGCCAGATGCACTTACAGCTGGACACTTGTATTTGAGACCTCGGGATGGATGTTAATGTCTGAACAGACGCTGACACACACAGATGGATGTGATCACATAACCGTCTTGGCAGAGATAAATATCGGAGGGATTCTGTTATTTAAAGGAATTAAAAGTGAGTATTTTTACAATGGTGTGATGAAATGTGAGATATGAGATACTAGCATTATCCTGTCGAATTCTTACATACTAATCCTCCTCCCTTTGGTGTCATATTTCTACTTAAGCCGTTGAGCATCATGGTCCTGATTACACTGTTTATTACCCATCAACCTACACAAAGACGAAAATTCAGAGAAAGCAGGCCCAGTGACAGCGCCGGCCATGCAGGCTAATCTGCCAGCCATGCGAGCCTTCAGGGCAGGGTTTGGTAATGTGATTTAGATGAGTTTCCCACGCTGGCATGTCACTGCCGTCTCCCCTCAGTGCTCCAGCGACAGTCCCTCATTACACACTGTGCCACCGTCATCCATACCGCCAACGACCGTGGCAGTTTTTGACACTGGGACACCCGGTTTGTTCTCTGGTGAAATGGCAGCGCAAAATGAGGACAGGGTACAAATGAAAAAAAAAGTTCACAGAATTAGAATTGAAAGTCCCATTTTATCCACACGTTGCATTGCATGTTTTACATTATTAAGGAACATTGTGACTCTGATTAACACATGGTTTGTCACTGAAAAGTGGAAAAGGCCTGAATCAGTTCAACCTGTTGTGAAGGCACCATATTATAAAAACTTTTTTTCATCCCTGCGGCATATATGGCGATATCAAAAAATACTGAGGAGAATACAATATGTGTGTGGTGCTGACGTAAATGGTCAAACAAATTTGCTGCGTTTCCTCTTGTTGTGGCGACAGGTGCAAGGCACTATCAACACCAAACACGCGTTTCAGTATCATCCGTCTTGTAGCTGAAATAATTCCAGATAACTGACTTTGCTTTTCTTTTTGGCACCAAGTTTAAGCTTTTTGTGATTTAGTTTTTTGCTGCTCATTTTTCAATGTTGTTACCACCGACTCACTCAATGTGCAGGGGTGTGGTCTGCTTCGGAAACTGATTAAGAACAATTATGATTGGTGAATCGCTGCATGCAGTGTGTGTCAGGTACCCAGAGTGAAATTAGATGAGAACATATCGAGTTCATTTGCCTCCAACATTGTGAAACCTGTGACGTAACTATTACGCACACGTACATTGCAATGATGATGCTCAAATGATACATTGTGCAGCTCTACTTTATATACTTTTCAACTGATATTATCAATACAAAACAAGCAAAAATGCTAATAAGAACTACGAATATTTTATATTTGTAGTCTTTTCATTTAACTCCAGACTAGAAATATCACCAGAAAAAATATTTGGAGCAAATATGACTTTGAAAAGTCAGGACAAGGGCAAATTTCGTCATTCCCAGCCCCTCTGGTGTTCTCCGTCTCTAGTCTCAATCAGTGAGCCTGGTTATCTCCACCAACCAATTATTTGATTAGAGGAGGAAAGGGTTTAAATCATTAAGGCCACTTCGTAATAAGAAGGGGACACTATAAGATTCCGGGGATCTGGCAAATACCACAGGGCTAAGCCTCAGTGCGAAGGGATATCATCTAAAGAGCTTCTTAGTCATTTCAAGTCTTCTGATGCACAGCAAATAAAGGCACACACAAACATGAACAATGTACAGGAAGTACAATATTCACTGTAATTTACACAATACCAGGAATCACTTGGGTCTAATAACCCTCGTGTAAAAAATATAAGAGTATTTCTATTTTTTTCAAGGTTAGGAAGAGGCACAATGGTGCGTTCCATTTGTCTTCACGCATATTCAGGCTGGTAAACAAGCCCCAGCACCAGTGACTGACTGTGAATGATGCATCAGTTTGATTGTCGCTCACATTTCAGGAAGCACAAATTGTCTTGTTTGTTACACAAAAGAACTACTTCCATTAGCATAAGAAAACACTATCTTCTGTCTCGTCTTTGTTGCTGTAAAAACGACCAGTGAGAGTGTCCTATTTGTCTCTGTGGTGTTATTTGCCTCAGTTGGACCCCATCTTGGGTTGTTGTTTTTGGTTTAAATTTCTGTAGTACTGCCCAGCAGCAGCTCTCAGATCCAAACAGTTGCCGTTGATGTTCAAGCAACATCAAAATGACTCAGAATTCAGGTTCTATTAGAGAGTACTGTGTATTCACCTTCATCAACATTTTTTTAAGCTCTGGATTTGGTTGCGGTTATTTTTATACATCAGTGTTTGCAATCTGGTTACATACCATACACTGAAGTTCTATTAGAAATATAAATACTGTACAAGTGTTAATAACATTTAGAAAAAGCCTTAAGTTTTGCAAAAAAAAAAAAAAAAAAGGATTCAACTCTGCTCTGTACTGTTGATCATGGATTTGGAATGAAATATTTTTTACATGTTCTTATGAAATATTTGAGATATTGTGATTTATTCTTGATAAAGTGTAACTGGGACTATATTATCATTGCACTGTGTCAAAGGGGATTACTGATGTATATAAATAGGCATAAGAGGAATGTGTCTGAAAACAATTTTTTTTCAATTATGGGAAACGGTGTTCTACACATCGTTACATAATCTGCTGCTGGAATGTGATATGGGCCATTGGGCTCATTAGTTGCATCAGGAATTACTGAATTTTATTCGCACCCTTATGTTTTGTTTTTTTTTTTTTAATTTTTAAATTTTTGTTGTTTATTATTTGTATTCTGTTTTTACCCCTCGGCCAACTCTGACCATGGGGGTATATTGTAATCGTTTTGTCGTATATCTGTCCATTCTGGCTGAAGGGTATTAGTGCTGCAGCACATTTTCTTTTTCTATTGTTTGTTTTTTTTTTTTTTTTTTTATCTCGGCGTGGCCTTTTTTATTGGGAGCTGAGAAACTAATTTCATTCTTCTCATGTACTATGTACTTGCTCGGAATGCCAGTAAAGTCTTTTGGAATCCTTGAGTCCTACAAAAAGCTTTTACACTTACTTAGGGTATGTTTTGTACATTGATCATCTGTATAATCCCAATGAAGCCTAAGGTTAGTTTGTATGAGATACACAGTTATTCTCTGGGATCATCCATGGCCGATATAAACAACACTAACAAAAAGCTCTATTTGTTCTAGTCATCTGCTTAACCCACTTTATTTTTTAAGTCTTTTGTTCTCTTGGCAATATGTGGAAACACTTCAATTATTCAAAGACCTTTGTAAATGTCTATGATAGTTTTTAACAACTGTGTAATTTTCTTAGATTTCTAAGGTTTTAGGGTGTTAAGGGCAGTTGAATTGTAGAAATACAATATGATATCAATTCTACTTTCACTACCACATAATCACATGTTTTGTTTGATTTTTTTTTTTTTTTTTTTTTTACCTTGGAATGACATGTTCATATGTACTTGTTCCTTTCATAGATTAGAATGTCTTCCACCTTCAATTTTATAGAAGGTGACTGGACAGCTTTAATGTGCATTACTGGTGTTCTAGTGAGGGCCTTTCATTTAGTGCAGCAGTTGATGAAGGGGCTGAAGGGGACGGGGCACTTAATGGTAATACCAACTGACACCAGATCAGCAAATAAGGTAATTATATTTTATTCCATTATAATTACTGGTTTTCAAACTGTTGGAACAAAAAAAAAATCACACAGTATTTTGTTGGACTGCCTTTATCTGTGATTATAGGATGCACTCACTGTGGCTTTGTTTATGCAATATAATCCTTATTCAATGTCCATAGTTACATAGATTTCTTCCCAGAATCTTGTGTTGATGGGAGGGTCAAACCACTTCTAAAAGGGGTTCAGGTCTGGACTCTGTGATGGTCAATCCACGTGTGAAAGCGATGTCTCATGCTCCTGAACCACTCTTTCTTTATCCCACCCTGATGAATCCTGGTATTATCATTTTAGAATATGTCTGTTATCAGGAAAGAAAAACATCCACTGATGTCCAAATCTGGTTATTTAGTATTTTCAGGTTGTCACTGACCTCATTTCACTGAAATGAACTGAATTGACCCCAGATCATAACATTGCCCCCACAGGCTTTTACTATAGGCACTAGGCATGATGGGTAATCACTTCATCCACCTCTTTTTTCACCCCGATGCACCCATCACTCTGGGAGAGGGTCAATCTGGACTCATCAGACCATATGACCTTTCTCCATTGAAACACTCCAGTCTTACGCTCTCTATCAAACTAATGGTTGTTCAAGCAATGGGAAGGTACTCACTGCATCAGTTAAAGGGTTAAAGAACATGTTACAGCTGAAACATTTGAATCACTCCAGTAATTATCCAGTGAAAGCACGTGGACTACTTTCTCAGTAAAATCCAGATTCCATTTATTATTATTATTTTGGTCAGGGAGTGTAGAGTGTTCAGAGGTTCACTCGCTCTTGAAAGGACAAAACATTGAAACATGTATTGTGTAGAAACACAATAGATAAATCCTGAACATTAATGGATAAT
The DNA here is from genome assembly GCA_029822895.1 of Maxillicosta whitleyi. NCBI lineage: Eukaryota > Metazoa > Chordata > Actinopteri > Perciformes > Neosebastidae > Maxillicosta > Maxillicosta whitleyi. Next base: position 3,952 of record JAPSES010098649.1, on the reverse strand, counting down.
GTAGTTGCTCTGTTTCTTTGTACATGCAGAATAGATTGGGTATGACATGGAAAAAAACATATTCCCAGGCCCATAACTTGCCTTCATAGCATAGGATGTGATGCAAGAGGAAAGAAATGGATTCACACAAGCTATTGATTCTCAACTGAAACAGGTTAGGTTCTCACAGCTGGATGGAGGCATTAATATTGAGAGGAGACTGTGAGAGCGAAGTTCAAAGGAATGTGTGAGGCAGCCCCTATACAAAGTTTACTGTGCTATCATTCAGCTGCATAAATACTGGCTCGGGATGACATGTAAATCATGCATGTAGGAAACCTAGAAAAAGAAACAGAAAGCGAGCACAAGCAAGATCCAGAGGAGGCCGATTTCAAGAAGGATGAATTTTGCATTGAATACGAACACTTAAACACTGTCACTCTTTCTGTGTGCGGTTTATGTAGTCGTCTACAGTTTGGGGAGTTTATTTTTTTTTTAAGGTGAACTTAGATTTTAAGTATAGATGTTGCCACACACTGTATAGATTTTAAAACCTCTTGACTTGTGATTCGAGCTGTGTAAATAAAATTGACTTGAGGTGACAAAGCGTTTGCCCTCCTTGACTTATGTGTCATTTACTATTGATCTCTTAAGAGGAGATGGTTTGAGGAATGCAGAGCAAACCCTTTATATCCTTAGGCTTTGTGTGTATTCTACTTTTTTTTTTTTTTTACTTCAAACAGTGGCGTACAAAAACAAACAGCAGTAGAACAAATGAAGCACATGCCTTGCTTGAACACATTAATCGCATTCCTTCTGTCAGTGACTGAGATTAGTCTTAACCATATTACTCAGACAAGTATTTGGACCTCTGCATTTGGCGCCTTTCTGTATATATCATAAAATGTGTTTGATTAGTTTTGTTGAAAATGAATCCAATAAATATCAATGTCGATGATTTCTTTCTGCCTTTTGCAGTCGCCACAGTGAATCACCTTCACATGTTGATTTTGGCAGAGGTTTTTTTTTTTTTTTTAATCATCAGATGCCCTTCCTGACACAACTGGGCTTGGACCCGGCACAATGGGACTTGTTCCCCCTTGTGGCTATTGGGATGTATAGCGTATGTATGTATTGTATTGATAACCTTTCCCAAGGGATCACCTGGGTCTCGAACCAGCTACCCTCCACACCAAACTCAGTGGCGTTAACCACTGAGCAACCCAGTCGCTAAATCAATGTTAATGATGATCATAATCATTTCATATGCAAAATAAAAACATCCATGCAGCACTGACCATGGAAACGACAGAAGTCTGTTCTGATGCAAACCAAAAGGGGGAAATGCTTTTTCTGACGTAAAACTCGAAGCATTTCATTGCAGAGTACTGTAATGACATGGTATTTATGCACCATACACACAGAGCAAACTGATGTTTGTAGAGGCAGAATCTTCAATCAGTCACCAGCTCAGGGCCTGAGGGGACACACTGTTGTAATGAAATCATAGGAAACACAGAAAAACCTCAAAGAATGAAAGCATGTAGTGTGTCGACAGGCATTTTACAAAGTATTCAATCTGTTTTTGATGGGCGCTGACAAATGCAATGGAGCTCTCGTGCTTTATTTTACAACTTGTTGCATAGCAGGGGGACAAGACAAGAAACAGAGGAAACGGGTGATGTGATGTTGATCTTCATCAGCAGAAAGACGATAGAAGATCGATTATCACAAAGGGAACATGTTGTTTCCTGTGCTGAATCTAATGGCGCTTTTCCACTTTGTGGTACCGTCTCTACTCTACTAGACTCTACATGGCTCTTTCGCTTTTCCATTACGAAAAAGGACCTGGAACCTGGGACCCGATACTAGTTCTTTAGTACCGCCTCAGTCGAGGTTCCAAAATCCTGGAGCGGATACCAAAACATGACATCACAACACTGTAGACACTGATTGGTCTGACAGTTTTCTCTGTGACCCGCAATTTAGAAAAATCTGACGCGGAAGTAAGACAGTGAAGAACGAAACATTAAACCACATGGCGACAGAACAAAACTACACCATAGACGGTCATGTAGATTCAGTCTTTGGTGGTGGATGTAAAAATCCAGAACAACGAGCAAGTTTTCGGTGACTCTCTGAGCAGACGACACAGAAGTAACGCGCCGTGTAGGAGTAACGAGTCGAGCTGAGACGAGCCGGTCCCATGTAAGTGGACAGGCATTAAATGCCATAAATGGAGGATAAACCACATGTACCGGACACAAACCGGTACCATGTCCTTTGGATTTTGGAGGATATGTAGTAACTCCTATGGGAGCTCTCTGGAGTCTAAATGGAAGAAAGTTATGTGCACAGAAGACGGGTTTTTGACTTCCATATTAGAAAGCAAAATGACTAAATGTCACCAGCTGAATGCAAAAATGCATGGAGAAGTTTGTGGCATCACCTTCTGTCTAATATTACCTTTGGGAGAAGTGTGAGCTAATTAATCATCAGCTATAACAATATGCGCCACAGCACTCTGGCATTCTGTAGATCATTAAAAGTAAAATAGATCAGAACATAAAGCGGCTGGTATCCACATCCTTGCAGGTCGATGTGTTTTGTGAAAGTGCAGATGCCACAGTCCTCCTCCTTTATGCACCGACCAATGTACTGTTCAATATAAGCTTTGTAATGCACATGGCACGAGTCCAGCTGAGACAATGTGTGACTATTCTACCCCTACGTTCTCTTGCATACACATTAACCTGCGTCCCTTCTGAGCATGTCATTAAGTTGTTGCTGGTCCCAGAAAACCTTATAAAAAGATAAAAATCATACTTTAAAAACCTCATTCTTGGTGCAATACCATCCACACACAACCAAACTAAGCTTCACACGTGTCAGTTGTACCATCAAAGAGGCAGGCGCTAACAGATATGTGCACAGATACTCAGAGGTGTGAAATGAATTTTTTCTATCTTAGTGGGATTGACGAGAGGCTTGGTGGGAATTAATGAGAAATAACTGAAATTACTTTGACTAAAATTAAACAACTTGAAATCAAAACTAACAACTTAAGTATTCTGGTGGTAATAACTTACAAAAAGATTCTTTGATTCTCTCTTTATAGATCTAACATTTGTTTCAGGGGATCAAAAATATTGAATTTTAGATTATAGGTGGTTTGACACATTCTCTTCTGTCCCAGGAAGTTAATACAGAATAAGGTGGAAGTCGTCCTTGTTTCATAGTGTTTAACAGCTTCGGTGCGTCTTATCATTTATATTTCATACAGTTTTAATAAAAATGGGTTTTTCTTGGAAAAACGTCCTGCCTTGCTGAGAGTGAAATGAAAGGATTGTATTGTAGAATCACTGCAAGGGCACAGTGAGGGTGAGTGTTTCATGCTGGATATTCATGTCCCGGTCTCTTAACAGTTTTTGGATTTAAATGAAACACCCTGCCTCATGTAGCTGTACATGCTGAGTGACGGAATACAAAATCTGAAAAACAACCAGTGTCATATGGTTTCATATGTGTATCGACATCTACGGTCATAGATTGTGAGGGGATAGAAGAATAATTCTACTCCAATATTTAGGCCAAACACATTTGTCTCCTCCAGTGAAAGAAATGAAAGAAGCTTAGCTCTTATTTTATAGACAGTAATGTTGAAATATGTCCTCAAATATTATCTGGATCTTTCTTTCTTTCTTTGCAGGAGGCACCAGGCCTTTATTAGCTCCCACGTAAGTGCAGAGCTATATGTGTTTGTGTCATTTCCAAAGCCGCGTCTGCCTTGAACTTTGTCCAGAAGATTTACTATTACTTTTTACTATTACTCTGATTTTCTTCGAACTTTGCATGATTGTACTTTGGGTCTATGCAGAGGGTGGACAGGGAGATGATTGACCTTGACCTAATTTCAAGGTCACAGGGGTCCAAAATTGACCTAATTTTATGTTTTTGGCCTATTTTGACTTTA
>JAPSES010098623.1:0-11926 GCA_029822895.1 Maxillicosta whitleyi | reverse complement strand
AACTTTTGCAAACTCTTGTTTCTTCACCTAAAACAAACTGCCTTAGACCCCTACTCAGACTTGGCATTGACATGCATTTTTCATGATCTCATTATAGGTGGACACTTTGAAATAGCAAAAGGGATATAGATCTGATTGTTTAGATTACATATACTAGGTGTTGAAATGGCCACATTATTTTAACTTTGTGTCCAAAAATGTGAGCAAAGCCAGTAGAAATGCCTATCCCATTGGTGTCATCGGCATTAGTTTAAGTACACGCTACAGACACAATCAAACATCAATGTCACTTAAAACAATGGGATCCAATTATGTGAGTTGGCTTTTCCCCATTACATATGAAAATGACTAAAAGGTCACAGAGATATATTATGACTATGCTAATCATTTTGGACAAATTAATATGCCTGAAACAGAAAGGAATAGATAGTCAGCATTGTTTTCATTTAAGTAATTTTATCATTTGGGACAAGTTAAAAACAACAGTTCATTCTGTCTTTGCAAGCTGACAACATGTTCATGTTAATATGCATTAAAAATATAGGAAAGTGACCTTCAATCACACGTGAACACCTGACATGTATGTGGAGACATGTTAATGCCAGGTCTGAACAGGGTCCTGCATACTCAGATATCTGATTGCATATATCCACTAATAATTATCTTGTCAGTCTGCTATACCCTCATACTCTGTTTTATATGCTAACTGTAAGGTTTCTGCAGTAGAACTGAGATGTATATCACCATCACTAGGTTTGAAATATTCTATATAGTAAAGCATGTGGTATTTTAGAGTGTAATGTAATTCAACTCAGAGCTGATTGTACCTTTCAAAAACTACGTTTGTAAAGTGACTTTTAAAGCTATAAATATATGACACTGATGAAAAATTACAGTGAAACTTGGCCTGAGAGGGAGTATGAGGAGCAATATCGATGAAGTGGGGGAGCGGTAGACAGTGGAGCGTGAATGAATGCAGCTGAGAGAGCGCGAGAAAGACACTGTTGAACAGGTTGAGAGGATATAGAGAGGTCTATACGCATAAATGTGTGTTTTATGGGGTAACATGTGGGTCATCAGGGAGTGCATGTGAGAAATGAGTCTCAATGCAACAAAGGCTGAAGCAACAAACACTGACTAACACACACACTGAGGCCTGCAAGTACACACGCACGCACGCACGCACGCAGGCACTTGTGAAGCTTGTGCACAAACACAGACATACAAGAATACACATATATGCTAAAAATGTTTAAGAAAATTTAATAAAATAATGAAACTGGAGATTAAGAAATACATGCACACAGACACAAAGACACATTATACATACTCACTCCTGAGAAGGGAAGTTGCTTGAGGGAAGCAATAAAATGTGCTGCAGCCAGATCTCATCTGTCACTGCTTATTGCACCACTGCAGTCTGACCAATACACACTCACAGGCGTGCACAACTGCAGTTTTTCTGCAGTACATACATAGCTGCATAGTTCTCTATACTCACACTATGCAGTCATACGCTGCACATGAACACACTTCCTCCCTCTCTTCCTCTATTTCCCCTCTTGGGTATATTAAGAGCAGTAATGATGCTATGGCATTACTTCATTGTGTGTGCCTGTGTTTGTGTGTGTGTGTGTGTGTGTGTGTGTGTGTGTGTGTGTGTGTCTGTGACACTATTAGTGCACTGTGGAGGGAGCAGCTATTAGCATAAAGAATGGTTTTATAGCTCAAAACACTCCCCCAAAGTAAAGAGCCCAGACCCTCAACACACACATGCACGAAAATACAAATATACACACACAATAATGACCTATTTTGTTAAGTACACTGAACGTTTCAAGTATACAATTATAACCTCCTCATTTGTTATTTGTTATGTACTTGAGCCATTAAAGAGAGAAAGAGCATGGGGGCAGAAGGAACAAGCTAGAAGAGACTGAAAGAGCTACATGTTTAAGGAAGAATAATGAGGATGGAGACGTGGAAGAAGACGTGAGGACAGAATGAGGAACTGAAATAGAAAGGGCACAACAGGAGAGATGTATGGAGAGTTAAAGCAGATGAGAGAGAGAAAAGCAAAACAATACATGTCTACGGGAATATGGAAGACAGCACAGAGGATAAAGAAAGAGAGGCTGCCCCCCCAGTCCTTCTCATGGATGGTTTAGAGAGGTGTTCATGCAATCACAGTGCCCCCTACTGCCAGAAACTAAAACACTGCATGGAATACACATTTATACAAGTTTATGTTATGTTTATGTCTTCATTTCTGGTTTTCTCCATTTCACTTTTTAATTTTATTCATTTAGAGCTGTCTTACCTGAGAAGAGAATGTTGTCTATTAAGAAAATTGTTTCAGTTAAATGAACAAAATAAAGAGTCTAAACGTTACTGAATTCAAAAGAAATGTTCAGAGTTCAGTGAAACCTGGATGTGAAATGTCTGCTCATCCACACTCATTATCCTTATTTCTATTTAACAACCAAGTGAATTTGTGAAGAACTACTGAAACATCACAAAATGAAAGAAAACAAAGACAAGGTTCATAAGTTCAATCAGATGTATCTGCTGTAAACTGTTCATAACATTCTCCAAGTTACAAGCAGCTTACAATTAGTCACAGACTTTCAGTTCAGAGCCTTTAGTTTGCTTAATCAATGACCCTGACCTTTGACCTCTGAAAACCAAAATGTAACCAGTTTTATCCTAGAGTCAAATTGTGTCTAGTCTGAAGAAATTCCTTCTTAAGATTCCATGTTCATGAGAATGAACAGGTATGAGATTCAAGTGAGAATGACCTTCAACCTTTGGCCGCCCGACTCCTCCCTCTTCTTCATCCTTACTTCCAAATAAACTTTTGTGACATTCTCTCAAGTCATTCTTAACTGAATGTGTTTTAAATGCAAAATCTAAAAAAAGCAAATTCAAAATAGATGTGTTTCCATCTACTGACATCCATGGTGGTAACAAACAATGACGTGATATTCTCTGATCTATGATATTTCTTATGGTCAGTCATGCATTTGCTGCTAGAATGAGTCTGAACCAGTTCTCATCATGGGTGAACATGATTAGAATATAAGGGAAGACACTGTGATAATTAATCAGAGGAGTCACATGAGTTAAATGTTTGCAGAGCTTTTTCATAAAATCTTTTACAACCATCCATCTTTCTTTTTGTTGCCATTTCTATCTGCTTTTTCCAATGCAACACTTAACAAAATGTACAGATAAATGTTACACACATACAACTACTGTAGATTTCAGATCAGATTTAGAGGGATCTAGCTGCAGATCTGAGATTTCCTCAGAAAGAGCTGTTTATATCTATAGAGAAAATGAGTCCTTTTATATGGGGTCCACCACGGAGCATTACTATCACCTAATAATAATAATTCTCTTTCAGGTGTATAGTATTTAACCATTAATTTCTTCTGGCTGATGCTTGGAGTCCAGAACACACACTGAACAATCAAACGTGTGTGTCTATCTTTGTATACATGTGTCACACTACATGCACCAGATACCTGTAAACACTGTTTTCTGTGTCACCCCTTTGTCCTCCTCCTTTTCCTTTGGCATTCAAGGAGGCTGCTATAACCAGATCATTAGACACTTCACTTCCTACACCTGACATCACAGCATGCTGCTATTTAACACCAGCACAGTACAATGCAATACACACAATGCTTAATAATGCCTTACATGCTGCAGTAAGTCAAAAGGTATTCGCACAAAGGTGTTGGATGACAACACCCTTCACAAACCAAAGTAAATAATAAGTACACATGTGTGCATCCGCCGGCAGTAATAAGAGGATAAGGGGATAAAGAATTATATTACAACAGCAGACTGTAGGAAGTGGGTCATCTATACAACCAGATTTCCAGTATACATGTTTGTGTCGTGCATTTTCATATACGGAGTCACTTGAGAGTTGTCGCAAAAGAAAGGATTCGTAGCTCAGCTGTGTGTTTAACCAGCACAGTTTCATTACAATATTGGATGACAATACAATTTTGCACGTGATATGGACATATAATGGGGTTTTTCCACTACAAGATACACACTGAATCAACTCCCATTTGTTTGGGCTCCAGGCCATGATGTCGTCTTTAACACAGCATAAAACTTTATCTTTATAGTAACATTTTCATTCAGCCATTACAAGATTTTACAAGTTGTCATATAATCAGTTGTGTAGAACAATAATGAGGAGATTTTAAATATAATACAGGATGTAGCAGCTTGGCTACTGAAAAAACATCAGGTTCATCATGTCGCACACCTAAAAGAAATTGCATTCTTTTGGGACTTTCTCGTAAAATAACGCTATTAAGCCATTGCCACAGCTCACCTGGCATCTTGACAGAGGTGATACTAAAACAGCAACAAATACCATCCACTCCTTTTGATTGCTAGAAGATTAGTTAAGTCAAGCCTGTAAAAAAAAAAAAAGTTAATATATTCTGTTTCCAGCCAACTTGTTCATAGATTATTAATACCTATATATTAAAAAAAAAAAAAGAAAAGAAAAAAAAGGTAACTGCTGGGAACCAAACACAACTGCCTGAGAGCAAATACTCATCTGCAGGTCAGTCTGGCACTGCCCCCATTCAGGCTCATACCCACATCTCTGATTCAATAAAACTAATCACAACCATTTAGTTATGATCAGATGAAGTTTGACAGACTGAAAGGACGCCACCTGTGACTTCTGCAGGTCCAGCATTGAATTTTGACAGTAACTGTAGCTCTTATTCACAGGGGGTCTATCCAATCACATCCACAGTCATTTTGGTAGGAGCCTGTTCATAACACCGCTGAACATAAGAAGGCCCAGACTAATTCTCATTTAAAAAGTAGTCAGACAATGCCAGACTAGCAAAGAAAGCTACACAACACCAAAATAGAAAAATAGACCCAAAAAAATTTCACTTATGGTGAGGCATTTGAATCTAATCAAGCTTAAAGTGCCCCTCCAATAATACCTCACCTGGAAAAAACACTTCTCAATTAATTAGTGATCTCTGTCAGCCTGTCAGTCCTGATAATACCAAAACTGATTTATACAAATGGAACCATATTTCATACCAAATCTGCAGCTTCACATGTACATCTAGAAACATTCACACAAACATCCAAAAATAAACACTGGGGCATGTACAGATCAGCTGGTTTGTTCTCACTTATTACACTCTGAAAACACTGTGTCCGCTGCTGTTAATTCTGCCTCTTCAGCTCCCAGCTCTCTGTCTTTCATATGAGGCTCCAGTGAAAACACTGCAGACATCCTGTCACAGTAACTGCTAAATGATTAAATATCTCATTCCCTTGGTTCTTGTTGTTGAAAGGTATCACAACTGTGACAATTAACGTTAACTGACAAATTCATTTTCAGCAAGTGACATTCATGAAGTTGCTAACATAAGCCGGATATTATCACTGTTTTCTGTCCCCAGTTGGTGTTGTGACAAATTTGTACATTCTCTGACCTCTTTAATCTCCTTCCCTCTCTATCTGTAAGGCTCCCTCTTTTCTTTTCCCTCCATCTCTCAGTTCCCCTCTCTTTTCTCTCACATACTCGTCTCCTCTTTAATCCACTCAGTGTTGTTGGCTCTTCATCCCCCTCAGAATGGAGAAGAACTCCCACTGGAATCTTGAACTCCATTAATCAGCAGCTTTTCAGTTTTCTCAGCTCTGCATCCAATTCCCCGTGCACACATTATACATACACCAAAAACACATTAACACAGTTACTTTCAGTTTTTATACAAGACTGTTTTCAAAGTGAGGCTGTTTAGTCCAGTTAAATTACACTGTGCATCACCGCTTTATACAAAATTCATGCAGGCAGATGCGAACATTACAACTGCACACAGCCTCACTTATGAAGGTGTGGTAAAGCAAACACACAAATAGTAAAGCAGTTAGCCTGTGGCGGGAACATCATTCAACGTTGATCTAACATGACTGCCAGGGGTCTCTGTAAGTTTGAGCTCAACATTTCACTTTGCAGGTTTGGATGCATGAGAACAATGTAGAATGATACCTTTACATGTACACTGATATTGTACTCTTACTCCAAATATTTCAAATTAGGCTTGATTCCATATATATTGTATTTTCTGATTAAGACTTGTGGAATATGCCAAAATAATTCTGGCTTAAGGAGCATTCTACAGCTTAGTTGAAGGTTCTGTGTTGTACACAACACTGTGTTTGATGAAACGAAAGAGTGAAGCCGAGTTCTCATTTTTAAACAATTCTAAAAAAAACCCTGAGAAAGTAAAACAGCACAAGTAGCTCCAGCTGTTAGGTTGATCAGAGAGCGCCCAGCTGCACATAAATGAGAATGATGATGGAATATTCATTTTCACTTGCCATGTAAACAGCTTCGTAGGAGTATTATCTTTTTCAGAAAATGAACCAGAAAATAAAAAAAATGTTGACACTGTTAAGTTACTATCACACTGTTTGTCACATGGCAGTATTTTCTGCATATTTAAGACTATTTGCCTGTAGTTATATTGTTGGTGTGTACCAAATCTTACACAATTGGAGCCAGAAGAGCCACATCCCCCTACCCCAAACAAAATCAGACAATGGTACTTGTTACCGGTTCTATTAGTTCCACTAACCTTACCCATTGCCAGCAGGAGTAAAGTAATATCAGAAAATGGCATCAGGAACCAACTGGATATGCAAGAAGGATGGGTAACAGACAGAACAGCAAAAGACAGCACTTTGAAGCATAACAGATAGGTTTAGTGGAAAAAATATTGAAGGGTTTTACAGGTATACTAAGTAAACAAAATGACTGTGTTTATGGTAATTCTCTTTTTGTGTCATGGGTTTCTGTCTAGCAAAAGACACCATTCTAACACATTAATTTCAGTTTTGGTTCAAAAATTATGGTGATTTTAGAGGCATGTTCCAACAATAAAATGATGATCAGACCTCAAGCTGATCAGATAATGAGAGGAAAAACCTTTTCGCATGGCTTTTAGAGATAAACTGCTGTTAGAGGGTTTCACTGTATAAAAGAAACCTGAATTAGTGGATGGGTTAGTGTGGTTGGAGTATTTTCCCTACATTTTCCAAGAGGCAACACAACTCAAACTCTTATTTGAGCCATTGAAAATAAACCTGTAATACTTCAGACTCTTCTGTAAAGTCATTGTAATTCATGATAACACTGTTAACTTGCTAACATTTATCAGGGATTAAGTATGTTTCTGTGCTCACTTGGGACAAACACAACATGCATACAAAGGCTCAAACACCTTGTAGCTATGACATCTCTGAGGAGTTAGGCAGGCTAAAAGATAAGAGGTTCAGCGAAATGCAGACAGACACATCCTGGCACACATAATGATTTTGTGGTTTGAATCTAGCAAAGGCAGCTGGTATGTTTTAAGAAAATCAGACCTAAGGTTATTCAGGGAATACACACATACACACTGGGATCTAATCACAAATGCTGGGAAGATCTTAGACATATGTTGGGGTGTATCCAAACACAGCAGGGGATGCTTAAAACAATAAACAGTTGCTTGTGTCTGTTGGTTTTTGTGTGCTTGCAGTGCAGGAGTATTCATATCCACATCTGAACTAGTGTACTTTTATTTTTATATGTACTTCCCTACAAATTCAAACCTATATTCTGACTTTTTTATTGCATTTTTATATCCTACCTTTGCGATAAGGCTGAGAAGGTCTCGGCATACAGGAGGCAATGCTGTTGGTGTTTCTAATGCCAGTTCAGGGACCTCCTGTTGTAAGTACAACTGTAACATGGATGCCAGCTGGGACAAACCCTGCTTCTTCTGCTCCGACATACAGCTTAGATCTGCAAGAGAGAAAACCACCCATTTCTTAATGAGAGTTTTAAGAAACTGCATTTTGGCTCCCACAAGCAGATGTTCTCTAGCAGCTTGACACAACAAGGCAGAAATTTAATGTTCTGGTCTCAGATGAATAATGAGATGTGTGCTGCAATAGATAGAGCAGCCATTTTAACAGTACTGATGTTACAAATAATCAAAACTTTGACACTTTCTTCTCCCCTTTTGTCCCTCCTCCACTCTCTCCCTCTTTCCTCCCCCTTTTAGAACACATATCACTGGAAAACCTCTCCTCACACTCACACATACACATACACACACACACGCAAATGTATATGTAATCAGTATCTGTTTTTGTCTTGTCTTACTTGTTTTAATGTCTCTCACATGCTTGGTTATGTTTCCAACAGCAACCACTTAGCTGGCATGTCCCACTGTCTTGTCTTATGTCTGTTTTGTCCCATTGTCTTGTCTCGTCCTGTCCCTGTACACTTTTGTCTATATGAGCCCTCCCTGTATAAGGAATGGATGAACATGTGAATATAAACTTTAAGATTGTTACTGAAACACAAGCTGTAATTAAAAATAAAGTTATCTTCTGAAGAGGGGTGGTGGTGGGTTTAAAAAAAAAAAAAATCAAAACACAAACACACTCATAGAGGCTTACGTGATTCATGTTCCTCTAAAGTGTAGAGCTCTTCACTGCAGCTCTTTGAAGGACTTGACTGAAATGGAAAGAATGAGAAGGTACTTGGTAAATGGTTATTTTACATTATGCCTCCTTCTTTATTGTAAAACAAATGATGAAGTATCAGTGGCCAATAAGTACGAACTATAATAATATCTTAATTGTTGTATAAATAATGTGCGCTCTGACATTATCAAGCATGTCAATTAAAAAAAAAAAATGCATAAAAAGGTTAAATATTCACTGTGTGGTGTAGCCTATTAGTATACAATTTGTGTACGTCTGCAATGTGCAAATATCAGTGTACATAGCCACTGCTCCACAACTTAAGCTAGCGTGGCGGTCTTAAAACGCATGACTGAGCAAACACCAGGAGACAAAATACAGACACTAACAAGGGCTATCTTCACTCATATAACGCTGGTTTGGACACTGATAAAACTGGAGTTAAATATTGTAGCTACTATTTTCTCAAATATGTAATGTATGTTGGAGATAAGTTGCCTGTAAAGTCATTTATTTCTCTTGAATTCATGTCATGTTAAGTTTAAGGAGAAGACTTCCCAAAAGGCTTCCTCAGCTCTGATGTAACTAAAATTCACATACCGTTTTTGTCAGAATGACAATAAATAATGTTAAGAACATAGGGTCTTTGATTAAAGGTGGGGTAGGAGATACATGGTTCAAGCGAGCTACATTTTGAAAATACACAATTCACAAAAGTCCAAACCCCTTCTTTCAGACATCTCCCCAAAACCACGCCTCCAGAGTGCCGGCATGTGCAATGCTTGTTCCCAAGGGTTCACAAGCGCTGCACAGCATCAATTCACCCAGCTCCGCCTCGTGGGTCCATGTGTACCTCATTCAATCTCCTCCAACAACCCTGGTCTTAAAGAATAGCCCCAATTCATACCTATCTGGCTAATGTAACATTCCCTAGTGATTTATATTAGTGAAGAAGCAGTTTGCCAGTGAACTTTCTATCCTAAAATAGCTAATATAGCTAGCCAAGCTTTGGCTTCATTTCATGCACAAGTGCTTCAAGCCTCTGAGAATGCACGATTCATGCACAAAGAGGGGTATATGTAGACTGGGGGGGGGGGGGGGGTGAAATAACAGTTGAATTTCATAGACATATCACCCTTCAATCATTTCGATGGGCCGGTTAAAAATTATTGGAAAATGTTTTTTTTAGTCCTGTCCATTCCACAAGTGACTACTTTTTGTGTGTGTGTGTGTTTGCACATCTCATTAATTGGTTGTAATCTGGGTGTGAAGGGGGTTTTAAACAATATAGTAAAAAAAAAAAAATAAATTTTAAAAAATGCTCCAGGAAAACATCTCCTACTCAAGAGTGTGATCACGAATTTCAACGAACTCTCAAAGAATTTAGATGAAAACTGGGTGTTTGTTCCTGCAAACTATAATAATATGCAATGGTTGGACAAGTATTAATCAAAAATTATCCACAGCTCTATTAATTATCTGTCAAATTGCCAATACATACACTGCAAAGAGTATCCAAAAGCTTCCGTGTAGCAATTAAAAAGTTTGGAAACTTTGCAGCGCTGTCCTGGTTCCTCATTTATCTTAAGAATGTGACCTTCTCAAGGATTAAACATGGTTCTTGGCTCAATTTCTTTTTATTATGAGCCACAACACAGAGTCTTTTGCTAAAGTATGCAGCAGCAAAACATTACATGAAAGCAGTGTTTTAATGGCATTATTACTGCCTATTTCATTGTCCTTAACAGAGAATACCTCCAGACATTTACCAAGGCAAAGATGAGTCTTGCAGCCAGACGGACTGAGTCAGTGGGTATTCTGGGAAGGAGGCTCCGCAGACATTTACACTCAGTCTTATGGACAGACCAGGCTTGTTTCTGGGGGAGAAAGCCATTTCAACAAATTGAAAAACACTAAAATAATACACACATGCACCCACTCTATCACACAAGCACATATTTTACCTGGCAGGTGATATTGCAGTAGCGAGCCATTTTGCACTGAGAGCACCTCAGCAAAGTCTCACATCTAAAAAGGAAAGAGAAGAGGATTAAATTAAATCGGCACAATTTGTCAGCTGAGACAAATCTGGTAAATCTTCTGTATGTAGGGAAACAAAATGATTCAAAGGTTGATTCACTGTTATCAAAAAGCTTCTAGGCCAGGAGCAGAAAAATATTCAATCTTTTCCAGAAGTGAAGAATCAGTGAGCTGAAATAAGACGAGAACTTCAAATGTTTAAATCCCTGATGTCAGACTTTTGATTCACTTGTGCCATGTGATTGTCTGCATAAATCTGTTCACTCTCCAAATACAAAACTCTTTACCAACACTGAGCTCATATCCACTGAAACATACTTTATTCTCCTGTAAATGTGCTGACCTCTCTCCTTGTAGAGAGAAAACTTATGCTCATCCTTCAGTTTGCCATATTAGGCAGATTCTGAGCTTTCATCTAGTTCCATCTACCTTCTTCCACTTCCAGATTGTCATCTAAAAGCAGTACATTAGACGCAGTCCTCACTGTCACAGCCTGTTAGTGTCACAGCACTTGGATGTGTCTGAGTGCCCGTGTGTGTGTCCTCTTGTGGTGTTCCTGCCTCCCAGGTCCACTGTGTTTTTCAATGACACTGCTGTCCTTTCCAGTTTGCCTGTCAGTCTGATAACAAGCCAGAACACAGCACTGTCTGTCTCCTACACACAGCCAATTACAGCCAGCAGAGAGTCTATCACTAAAACAAACATACGAGATGGGATCTGACTCACATGACCTCTGACACAGTGTGTGTCTGTGTGTGTTTGTGCACAGGCCACTGGGATCCACATATACATTTACAACATGGCTGTGTCTGCAGTATATAACATCACAGTACATGCAGATGACTTCAAAGACTGTTTGACTGACTTTTATTTGGGTCTTAATTCATTCATCACCATTTATTACATCAGTTTGTTGTCAGTGGTGGTATTTTATAATGTGTTATCACTGCATATCACATCATTGCTATGTTCAACTTACACAAAAGGATGTTCTGTCAGCCAACAAAAAACATTTTGTTAGTTTTAATCAATTCATTTCTGGTTGATTCCAACACCAGTCGATGGTGGGACCTTTGTGTGTGGAGTTTGCATGTTCGCCCCATGTTTGTGTGGGTTCTCTCTGGGTAGCACCCTCCCACCATCCAAAGACATGCATTGATAGGTTAATTGGTTAATCTAAACTGCCCACAGGTGTGAATGTGAGAGTGATTGTTTGTCTCTATATTATTCTCACTGTCTTCCTGTCCGTTATCTATGTCGAATTTCTGTACTTTATTACACTGCTGTAACTGTGAAATTTCCCCAGGGTGGGATAAATAAAGTATTCTATTCTATTCTATTCTAT